>PISX010028100.1:0-21987 GCA_004024625.1 Mellivora capensis
AAAATAGAACTACCCTATGACCCAGCAATTGCACTACTGGGTATTTACCCTAAAGATACAAACGTAGTGATCCGAAGGGGCACGTGCACCCGAATGTTTATAGCAGCAATGTCTACAATAGCCAAACTATGGAAAGAACCTAGATGTCCATCAACAGATGAATGGATAAAGAAGAGGTGGTATATATACACAATGGAATTCTATGCAGCCATCAAAAGAAATGAAATCTTGCCATTTGCAATGACGTGGATGGAACTAGAGGGTATCATGCTTAGTGAAACACGTCAATCAGAGAAAGACAACTATCATATAATCTCCCTGATATGAGGACATGGAGATGCAACATGGGGGGTTGGGGGGGGTAGGAAAAGAAGAAAAGAAACAAGATGGGATTGGAAGGGAGACAAACCATAAGTGACTCTTATTTTTTTTTAAAGATTTTATTTATTTATGTGACAGACAGAGACTACAAGTAGGCAAGAGAGGCAGGCAGAGAGAGAGGAGGAAGCAGGCTCTCTGCTCCACAGAGAGCCCGATGTGGGGCTTGATCCCAGGACCCCGGGATCATGACCCAAGCTGAAAGCAGAGGCTTTAACCCACTCAGCCACCCAGGTGCCCCCATAAGTGACTCTTTATCTCACAAAACAAACTGAGGTTTGCTGGGGGGATGGGGGTAGGAAAGGGGGGTGAGGTAATGGACATTGGGGAGGGTATGTGCTATGGTTAGTTCTGTGAAGTGTGTAAACCTGGCGATTCATGTACCCCTGGGGATAAAAATACTTTATATGTTTATAAAAAATAAAAAAAAATTAATAAAAAAAATTATTTCAAAATAAAAAGTTAAAATATCCAAAAAAAAAGAAAGAAAATTTGTTGATCTATGTTCTCAGTGATATGTCACAAAACTTCAGCATAAATGTACATAAACCTCATAAAGGAGTTAAGCTCTCTTATACATTCATTAATTTATCCAACAATTATCTATTATTATTATTATTATTATTATTATTGGCTAGTCACTCTTAAGATTTTGGTTAAACTTATGAACACATATTTGAGAATAGATTGTAGTAAGAATGTTTACTCTTCCCCTTTGTAAGAAAGGTGGTTGATTTTTCCTTTCCATGCTGAAATTTCTTCTGGAATACTTACTGGAGATGCCCTTGAGTCAGGCTAATGAGACAAACAAGTTGTCACTGGTAAACACAGCTCCTTCCCAGATGCTCTTTCTGTGTTCAAAGCAGATTATTTACTCATCTACTGCCCATGAGGAAGAGTTTTTCCTAATATTTCTGGTGCCCTTTCTGAGTCGAGAGGGAGAGGCTTCCCTGGTTGTGGGGGGCTGCTATTGATGGAAATGGTTGGATCCGTCTAATAAAGTTTGTGAGCATGAGAAATTATTCCTCTCTCTCTTTCCTCTCCTTGCCTATATTGTGAGAGGCAGCAAATCCATTACTATGAACTGTATTTGCTCTATGAAGTCAAACTCTCACAAGTTGCCTTTTACAAAATCTGAAGAGAAGAGAAAGATGTGGAGAACTTGGAAGCCCATTTTTGCTTTCAAATAAGCCACATCTCCTATTAGCTTTCCATTAATACAAGCATTATTTTCTCTACCTGCTGATTCCTTTGTCTTATTCTCAAGTTCAGAAATTCCAATAAGGAACTAGTTATTTTTTTCCACATACTAAGAATGCTTGTTTTTGATTGCAGAGGAGTTGGGCAAAGTTGAAACTATGCAATACACCATGTTGGGTCTTAGAAACAGACAGAATTGCTGTAGTTAATTACATTAGGAGCAATGCTGAACTGTACCCTTTAGGTTTTATGTTGGCAGTGTTTGTGTTGCTGTGTTTCGAAGAATCAGTATGAAAGGCTGACTTCTAATTCACATAGTTCTGCTGATCTTTCCAGACAAATCAAAGTGAAAAATAGACCAAAATGCATTACACAAAAGGACGAGAAGAAAGCAGGGTATCAGCAATATTATCTCATAAAAGAAGGCATTGAAAGAAAATTAGTTAGACTCTTTATATTATTTTTTAATTTATTTCCTCTATAATAAAGTTGAACTTGTCAATGAAGCCTTAGCATAGCTGATAAAATTGAGGGAGACAATAATTGAAGAAACAAAAGAATCTGATGACCTTTGTTACTTAAGTCCATACAAATCAAAAATAATCCATAGCAATTTGCTGTTTAGTTGTTTCCTCTGTGATCATTAGTTTCCAGCGATTACAAGTGCAAAACACACTTTCAGATGTAAGCAGCATTTAAAATACAAGGCTAGAGTCCACATTCACAATGAAATTTCAGAACAGATACATTCTTATCTCACATTCATGAACTTTTTTTTAGGATCACACACAAACAACTTTCTCTTCATGGCCACTGTAATGGGGGTGAAGTCGAAAAACATTTTCATGCCAAAATTAATTTTATACTTTCAAGCCATGTTGGTATATTAAATGGGAAATATTTTGTTTCTTTTTCTGAATAATAGTAATATTATTTTTATTATTGTAATTATAATGAAGATATCTTTACATTATTAGAAACTTTAAAAGACAGAAATGTATTAAAATTGTCATTGTTAAGTTTATTGTTTGCTAAAGTATTTACATGTGTGATCTTAAGTTCTACTTATAAATAAGACCCGTGTTGTTGCTATAATGATCCTGAATTTGCTAGCAAAATCCTGAGCCTCAGAGTTGTTTAATGACTTCCATAATTTCACACATGTTGAAGAGATCACAGCCAGGGTCAAATCAATCATATTATCATCAGGCAAACAAAACTGTTGTTTACCTCTTAATGTGCTTCTTTCTGTATGGGTGGGTGTGCTCTAAATTGAGATAAGAATACATAGGGGTATCTGGATGGGTCAGTCAGTTAAGTGTCTGACACTAGATTTTGGCTCAGGTTATGATCTCAGGGTCGAGAGATCAAGCCCCAAGTCAGGTTCCATGCTGGGCATGAAGCCTGCTTAACATCATCTTTCTCCCTCTCTTTCTGCCCTTCCCACCACCCCCTCACCCACACAAGCATGTACGCTTTCTCATAAGTAAATAAATAAATAAAGTGTGTGTGTGTGTGTGTGTGTGTGTGTGGAGAGAGAGAGAGAGAGAGTGTGTGCATACTGCTTACCTCTATAAATAAATACCTTTATAGACTTTATTTTTAAAAGCAGATTGAAATTCCCTGGTGGTCTGAGCTATCATTTATTTGCCCACATCTTTATTATTGGTTGTATCCTCATTTTTTTTTCTCTCTTATAAACAATACTATGGTGAACGTCTTTCCCCTTTAGCTGGTGTTCAATTCTCTCATGTTAAGAAGATGATTGGATGAAACTGCCACCCAAAAAACAAGCAAAATACTTTATCTTCCAAACAGAACAAAATTCTTTAATATTTACTATAAAATGGGCGATTATAGAGGATACTAAACTGCCCTCCAACACCCAACACAAAATACATAGAATGATAAACATACCCAAACTGGAAATTAAGACAATTCCCAGAAGCTAAGTTGACCCTGAATGATGAAACCAGGGAGATTAATGGGAACATATTTTAGTGACTGCAAATCCCTGGTGCCTAGGTTTTATGGACCATGAACACAGAACAAAGGAAGAAGTCAAGGCCCCTTAAAAGGCAGGAAGGTGTGACAAACATCTCCATTTAAACATCAGACCACAGGAGATACCCTCATGTCTCACCCTGTTAGAAAGTCTGTACACAATTTTCATGCTTCTGTGTTATTCAGAGAGGAGAATGTCTTTGGTGAGAATTCCTAACAAGGCACTATTCACATTGCTTGTATGGCCCAAACAGCCAAATCGATAATTGATATTTAAAATTGGTTTAAGATTGTCAGTGCTCCAAGGAATGCAGTGGAGTGGAAGACCACAGTCTCTCTGCCGGAAGTTTCTTATGGCAAGGCTCAAAGGAATACTTGAAGAAAAATATTCATAGATTGTGAGCTCAAAATCAAATATTACATCAGAGAAAATAAGGTGCTATAGAAAGAATTTTAATAATGAACAATTATACCCTTGCCCAGTCTGATAGGTTGGAATGACCAAATACAGAATATAAATTATGTATGTCTGGTATATTATAAAAAAGGGATCAAAGATGACTAAGCTCATGAGAAAAACTGCTAAGAAATAAAATATTGTATAAAATGGATAGGCAGACTAGGAAAAGATCCACATGTAGAAGTGACTCTAAAAGTAGAACATTTAGAAATGAAATTGTAGTCACTAAAATTAAGAATTCAAAGGAGAGATTTAGTAACTAATATCGAAAAAAAATTGAAGAAATCTAATGAGTAGAATTGGCATAACAAAATACCTCTCAGATACAGTATAAAGACACAAAGAGAAGGGAAATTTGGCCAAGATCTCAAATCACTAAAGACAGAGTCAAAGTTAAAAACACTTATATTAGAGTACCAGAAAGATAATACAGATGGAGTGGGTCATGAGGCGCTGGCGATTGGACTCAGAGATGGTTCCTGACCAAAGTGGAACACATCAAATAGCCCCAGAAATTTGGAATTGGAAAAAGATTGCAGTGTTGATCTCATGTTTCTTGGAGCAATGGAAAGGTGCATTTAGAAAGTGTTAATAGGGGGTGCCTGGGTGGCTCAGTGGGGTAAAGCCTCTGCCTTCGGCTCAGGTCATGAACTCAGGGTCCTGGGATCGAGCCCCGCATCGGGCTCTCTGCTCGTCGGGGAGCCTGCTTTCCCCCTCTCTCTCTGCCTGCCTCTCTGCCTACTTGTGATCTCTCTCTGTCAAAATAAATAGATAAAATATTAAAAAAAAATAGAAAGTGTTAATAGGCATTTCCTACCTGGTAAACTAAACAAACTCTTGTCTCAAGTGTGTCACTAACTAGTCTACACTTCAGTTTACTCAAATATAAACCAGTGTAACAATCAACCTCGTAATGTTTTAAAATAAATTAACAAGATGGTGTATATAAGTTACTTGGCATATTAAATAATACATTATAAGTAATCAGTAGATCTCAGCTACTTTTGTGGCTGTTAATTGACTTATTCTTTATTAATCCTTTTACGTTAGAGAGAGAATAAGTTAGAAGATGCCAAAGCAACAGAACCAGAGGGGTGTTCCTGAGTTCCTTAGAGCAATCTAGACCTTCGGATTCTGATGACAACGGATCTTGTCCTATTTTATTTTATTTTCTTAAATGCACTCAAGTGAGCTTCTGTTACCTGTCATAGATATGCTCCAAATTATAGTTATAAAGTAACATTAAAATGACTATAATTTAAACCTTTCCGAAGCACAGGCTGTACTGAGAAGGGAATTTGCGACATCTAAAAGAGAACACAGGGTGCTCCAAATGAAGAAGTTTCTTCTCTCTGATTTACGATATCAAGTTATTTCACAATCGGGTAGTCCAGAGACTGACTCAGAGTGACTGCACTGCTGAGAACCACACCTAACCTTCACCTGGGTCACCACACAGACAACCTCCCTGTCTTGTGTGCAGACTACGATTAGTCTGAAATTTAGGCCGGCTGGTGGAAGCTACCCCATGCTCTTCCTGGGCTTTCTTCCCTATTCTAACTTGCTAAAAGGAGCTTTAGACTTAATATAGAACTCAACCATTTCCTAAACAAATGATGAGGAAGCAAAAAATAATAGGATATTGACATCCCTATTGACTTGATATATAGGAATCAGAATTGCTGATTATAAGGGGATAAGTTAAGTCAGAAGGAAAGTCAGTAGTCATGTGGGTAAAAACAAGATAGTGCCTCATTGGGAATTATAAGCATTACAACACACAAGGAAAACTAAACACACTTCACATTAAAGATATTTTTCCTGCATTCACAGTGGCAAGAATTGAGGTTTACCTTTATTGACACATAAAAAAGTTATTGTAGACTGTTATGACACATTATTTCTTGCTGCCTTTTTTTTTCTTAACAACTTTCCTAAGACAATGTTATATAAATTGCTCCTAGCATAAAACACATTTTTAGCAATAGATAAAAGCATATTCCTGGCTGCAAGAAGCAGATATTTCAATACCTGCTTTGGGCAGAATACATTGAATTTTTTGCCCTCTATTGTGATTTGAGTAATGCTATCCCTGTTGTTTCTCCCTGGGGAGCTAAAATGCTAATATCTTAATTTTTCAGACATCAATATTAGTTTAATGAGTGAGGCATATTTGCAAAACTCATTAGCAAGTTCCAAACTGAAAACATCTTTATACAACCACAAAATCAGCAACTCAAAGCTTAAATGATTTTTCAAACTTTACCATAACATAAATCAAGTCTCTTTGGAATCAAAGTCAAAAAAGAGAGGGAGATTTTTTCCCTCCACATCAGTTGTTTTGCAATAGGCTTAAGGCCTAAGACTTCTACATGAAAAGTAATTCTATAGGATAAAATAACATTTTATTTTGAAATTTCATTGTAAAAAGTTACATTTCATTAATTAAAGAACTATTAATAAATCCTACTAAGTGCTACCTATTCAGCTAATTTCTAGAACTACAAAGAGAAATAATTCAACATTGTTGATCTCAAAGGTAGGCTTCCAAAGAATCAGACCTACCCCTCCCTGAAGAAGCACTCCAGGTAAGGTGGGAGTACTCAGGAGGATATGGAGAACAGGGTGGAGTGTGGTCAGAGACGACTTCCCTGGGCAGTCAATGTCTAAACTGGTTGAAGAGAAGTTATTCGTATGGTGTTACAGAGAGTCATAACTACAAAGCCTCTGGGCTGAGACAGAACCTGGTGGACTCAGGGAGCTTCAAATATTTTTTCCCGGTTTGAGTGTGGACATGGGGGACAGAGGACAGCTGAAGGCCTGCCATGGAGCACATCACGGACCATATTAAAGAGATCAGATTTATTCTAGGAGCTACGGGGAGCTAACAAAGAAAGGCTTTAATGTAGGAAAAGGACACATTATGATTTGTGGTGTGACCCACTCTAGCAACAATATCAAGAATATCTTGGTGGGATGTGACAGATGTTACATTACTTGTGGCAACACACAAGTACCCCAACTGAAAAAAGTACAAAATGTCAATAGTGGTAGAATTTTTCTATCCGGTATAACTCAGCTCCCCAACCATGCCTAATAAATTTAACATATTGAATAATTTACAGATAATAAAATTAATATCAAACAGATATAGTGCAGAAGATTCAGATCAATAATACATGCAGTTATAAAGATAGATTCTTTTCAGTTCAACGATAGAATATCACTTTTGCCAAAACCTATTACTATGAAAAAGCAAAGTTAACATTCCTTGGTCCCAAACCACCTAACAACAGTGTGATTAATTCTGTAGATCCTGCCTTCTTTAGTTTTGACCCCAAAACCTATGAGTAGGGACTCTTATTCCTCTAACAGTGATGAGGAAACTGAAATATATTGAGGTGTGGGACTTTCTAAGGCTCCCTAGCAGATCATGGAATGAAAACGACATCTGACTTCAAGGACTGTGGTCATAAGCTCTATGAAATATGCTCCTTCTCCTAATTCATGTATTTGGAATCTCTGCATACTGCTACGGTGAATTCCATCCTGAGGCTGAAAGCACTAACAGCAGGCAAGACTGCCAGCCACCAAGTGATTTGATTCTGGCTTGTGTAAAGGTTTTAGGTCATAGATACAGATGTAGCTGCTGGTACCATGCTTGCACATTTGTGGCTTAATGACCAAGGAGGGCTGATGAGCAGCCATGGTGGCGATCACTGCTACAAGGGGAGAGGTCAGAAGGGGGACAGACTGCTGCGTGAGGAGAGCACAAGCAGAAGCACAAATACCATCCGTATTAATGCTGGTCACAATGTGAGCTCGGTGCCAGGGAGTCTGGTGAAGGAAGCACCCACGAGAAGCTAATAGCCACATCTGATCATCAAAGGGCAGATGTTAAATGTGATTCAGATGAAAAGTGGGAGGAAGTGCTGACAAGGGCACAGCTGAGCAGAGAGGGAGACGCACATGGTGGAAATTGACAGACACAAGGGTCATCTCAGAGGAGAACAGAGCACTGCGTGGGGGATGGAGTTCTCTGACTCCTCACAATCCACCATGTTCGTTTTTAGCCCAGGGACAAGCAAGACAACATAACAAACCCTAAGTCACATTCACCAGCCCCGGTAATGGAATAAAAAGTCAAAGCGAGTGGTCTCTTCCAAAGAAAACCCATGGGTTATGAGAGGTGGAAGTTACTCTGAAAATAACTTTACTGAGTGATAAACAAAGCAACCCAAATGCTCAGTGTTCATGCTTTATTTCTTCTGTCCACTTTCATTTATCTACAGATCTGCTTATACAGGGTGCCTGTCCCTGTCCCCTTGGAGCATCTGTGTCCCGTTGCTAAGGAAGGTTGATGAGGCTAGCAGGAATTTCTCACGGATGAGTGCCAAGATAGGAATCCTTAATCTGTGAATGGTAGAACTCTTCCCGTAGTGCTTCAACCAGTTTGCCTATTAACAAAAGATCCCTATTTCAAAGAATGCAAAAAGCAGAATGTAATAGTGTGCCTGAACGCATGAGTGTGTATTTCCCTGTGACCTTCTCCATCACCTCCAGTGGAGTGAAGCATCTTCCAACGCAACTAGCATCTCACTCAGTAATGTTGCCGTAACTCATGCAAATCAGACTCCAGGCAGAGAAATATGTCTTCAGACGTCTAATGTGTAGTTGCAGCAGCCAGTGAATATGTACCCGAGGCCAGGCATTTTAGAAGCAAAAGGGAAATGACCAGCTCAGTTATTCACAACCTAACAGCCCCAACCTAAATTACTATCCATATTCGAGGGAGCTGTACAGAGACGAAGAATAAGATGCCATAAAGGCATAGCTTATAGTGATGTCTGGCGTTAGAATAACTGCGCTCACTTTGTACAGCTAGAAATGTAGTGCCTTTATCTGAATTAGGTAAGAGAGGAGAGGTGTAGGGCAGAAAAATAAGAATTGAACAAATACAGGAGGATGGAGTACAGAAGGTACAAAGGGGCATCCGTGAAGAGTAGTGGGGGTGTGGGCGCGCCTGAACGGCTCAGTCTATTAAGCTTGGGACTTCTGATTTTGGCTCAGGTTATGATCTCAGGGTTGTGAGATCGAGACCCATGTCCGGCTCCATGAGATTCTCTCTCTCCTTCTGTCCCTCCCCCTACTTTCAAATGCACGTGAGCTCTCTTTCTCTCTCTCTCTCTCTCAAAAAAAAAAAAAAAAAAGAGTAGTGAAGATACACTCCTGAAACCAATACTACACTACTACACTATATGTTAACTAACTTGAATTTAAATTAAAAAGTGAATTAAAAAAATGTAGTGAAGGTACAGATATGGGTCTTTCATACGCAATATGTCTGTAGTATAAACAAGAAAAGAAATACTAAAGCATGAGGAGTAAGACTTCACTGGCTATGGAGCCTCCGTCTGCCTTACCAGCCTCCATTCCCTAAAATCTCCCTAAAGCCTCTGATTAAATCAGATCGGTCGCCCACCTAGAATAGTGACTAGCATATGATAAGAAGCCAACAAATGTTTATGGAATTAAAGAATGAAAGGAGCCTAAAAATCAGTCTTTCTATTCCATACTTATGTCTTTGTTCCTATTTTCACCTTTTAAATTGTCCTCTTTGAATCTTGTACAGATGATGCAAGATTCCTCTTAAAATTCTCACTTCCTTTTAAGAATTTTTTGGAAACTTTAGCCCAAAATGGTATATTTTGTGGAATTACAATGTTTATGTTTGGTTCCATTAATGTAACGAGTTACAGACTATATTATGACATATTTTATATAGTTATTTTGTGGTGTATCTATTTAGTTTTATGTAGATATACATGTGTGTTTTTCTACGTAATGTCATGGTATGTTTCTGGAGAGTCAGGAGCTCACTGGTAGACATTTTTACATCTCTTCAGTGCCTGGCATAATACTATATCATGATATGGATCCAATAATTATTAACGGGATTATTCAATAATCATCGAAGGAACAGGGGAAAAGACTGAAAGAACCCAGATCCTAGATTCCTTTTAACCTACTACTTCAGGAAATGAGAAAAAGTGATAATTTTCAATTCTCCTTCAAGCTAGATTAGAACAGGTAAGGTTGATGGTGGTAACTACAGATTTGCTCTGCGAAGCATCTGTGATAGCATTTCTCCACAGCAAGAAAGAACCTTTTCCAAAGCCAGTACTACAAGCATTAAGTAAATTAAACAATAACACAGAACTTCCACATATTATTTTCACTTGAAGCATCAAAATCTGTAAAAGAATAATGAAAACAATCTTGAAACTTGTGCTTCTGTTTATTGTTTGACACTTCCAACTCATCAGAGAAAATACATATATTAAATCTACACCCACCACAGTGAGGTTAAAAGATTATCCCAAAGAAATGAGCAAGGACATAGGAAGAGGAAAAGACAACAGAAAAGATGTCTTTACAACATCCTGAAAGTCAAAAAGCAACAGATTCAGTAGAACAGGGAGAGCTGGAACATAAATGCCTTTTAATGGGGATAATTAAAAAACAAACAAAAACAAGCTGAATTGCCTCCTGGGGCATAGGAGACTCAGGCTGGACCACCTACGGAAGTCAGAGATAATCGTAGACTATGCAGCTTAGTTTAAACCTTGTGGAACGGAGGCATCTGGGTGGCTCAGTCCGTTAAGTGTCTGCCTTCCTCTTAGGTTGTGATTCCCGGGATCCTGGGATCCAGCCCTGTGTCAGACTCCCTGCTTAGTGGAGAACCTGCTTTTCCCTCTCCCTCTGCTTGGGCTCTCTCACTCTCTCTCTCTGTCAAATAAATAAATAAAGTCTTTAAACCCAGTGTAACAGTTTTACTTCGGTCTCTTCATGGACCCAGTACCAGTTTACGCCAATCCGTTTCTCCAACACCGTGAGACACCTGAGCTTTTCTTCCAGAGAAATCTGGTCTGTACCTGGGAATATCGGGCTGGTGGAGGGAGGTCCGGGGCCATCAGTGTGATATTACAACACAATGAAGAGGATGAGCCGTGACCCTCCAGGTTGGATGACACACGTGGTCAGGCCGCCAGCAGGCTGGCTCCTTGCCTCTTCACAGCGCAGGAAATTCACCAGAACCCAAAGCCAGCCCACAGCAATCTGAGCTCACAAAAAGCTTTTAAATGCTTTGCTTTGGGATATGTTAAAAGTAAGAGTGGGACTAAGATGTTTGTAAGGTAGAAGTCAAGGATGAGAATGTAACCTGGCTCATTTTATAAAGAGTGAAGATGCTCGTCCTTCTTTTTTTGTCTTTAACTCTTCATCTTTAAACTTTGCTTTCCCTTGATATTTGGTTTTCTGAGATAACACTGTCATTTCCCAACCAAAATTATAGTAACTTCAAGGTACTATCTCTTGCCACTATCAGGTTTTGTTTTGATGTACTTAGAGCAAGGTCTTTTATCTGAGCCTTTCAGAGCCTTTGTGGTACAGATCACCTTTGCTCCTTTCCACTGTCACCTTCATTCACTTGTTATTTTACTCATCCCTCCCCAAACTCATAAAATGCCATTTTACCAATAGGTGTGCCCCTCGGTTTCCAAATGCAAGGTTTACCGAGGTACCAATCCAGTGCTGACCTTTGAACTTTAAACATAACAAGAAGAAAGTTCTGATTCTATAGGAAGGAGCAGTTTAAATTATCTTCAGCAAATATCCTCAAATACAGACTTTTCTCTCTGCTTAAAGCTTCATCTGCATTTCCTACTTCCTTACCTTCCGCAATGAAGTACATACTTAGCCTGAAAAGCACATATAAAATAAATACCTTTTGGCTTTAAAAAGAAATTAAAACCAGCAGAGCATGGTATCATAGTCTTAAGGTTCTGTCTAGGCTTAAAAATATGTGCTGTGAAGCAGATTATTTTTACAGCTAAAATGCGAACAAGTTCATAGTACTGGATTTTCTCAGGTTTTAGGCATTTTCTTACATCTAAAGTATCATCTGCAAGTTAGCACAAAACATGAAATTATTCAAGATGAGACTATCTGATATTTGGTGATGCAGCAGAATGAAGTGGTTGTTCAAACCCTCCCACAAATAATAAGAACGGGATTAATTTTGAACGCCAAGAATTTAAAGGATCTGGAAAGTGTCCAAAAGACGATAGAAGCCAGAAGAGAGTTTACTCTTGAAGAGTTACAAATAGAGCAAAAACTATGAAAGTCAGAATATTAAAACGATATATTCAAATCATGAAATTAAAAAAACAACAACTGTGAACTGAGAATTCTGTACCTGGTAAATTTCAGATTAACAAAAACGGAGAGAGTCTGGAGCCGGCAG
The DNA here is from genome assembly GCA_004024625.1 of Mellivora capensis. Classification (NCBI taxonomy): domain Eukaryota; kingdom Metazoa; phylum Chordata; class Mammalia; order Carnivora; family Mustelidae; genus Mellivora; species Mellivora capensis. Next base: position 12,348 of record PISX010028100.1, read on the forward strand.
ATAGGCCCTACAGGAAATGTTAACAGTGGAGTGTGACACCAGATGGGACCTAGAATTTTAGGAAGCAATGATGAGCAAATGGTAAATATGTGGATAATATAATATTTTGTTAACCAGATGTTTACTGTGTCTTTTCTTAATCTCCCTTAAAAAGCATTATCTGTTGAAAACAAAATGTAACATACTATTGAGAATTAATAATACATATACAGCAATAATGACACAAAGTACAAAGTAGGGTAGTAGATAGAAATATGCTGCTTTAAGGTTTCTACATAGAAGTGAAATTATTAAGCTTACCTAGATAGGAATAAGTTAAGGAAACATACTTTAATTCCTAGATTTTTAAAATGTATATGCTTTAATTGCAATCCTTAATAATGATGCAAAGAAATATCGCTAGAATACAAAAAATAGGAAATACATGGACTATGAAAGAAATAACTGAGTAACAGAAAATAGATCAGGTAAGAAGAGAGAAACAAAAGAAGAGAGAGAGAGAGAAAGTAGAAAACAAATAGCAGAATGGCCTATCAAACAACTTTTCTATTAACTATCAATAGACAAACACATGTTATGACTTTCTTAAATTAATATTTGTTAAGTGGTGCACCGCGTCCCAGACGGTGAGCCATACTTCAACAAGGGCCCACAAGAGAGACTCAGTAGAAAAGCTGTTCCTGAGGTGTCCTGGAGAAAGTACAGGCTGTGCCTTCAGGAGCAGTAAGGGAAGGTGAAGGCAGAATGCAGAGAGGCAGGACATGGGGCACATGCCTTTATTAGAGTCTGTGGGTGGAATTCCTGGGGTTCCCAGGCTAGGGCTGGATTGATCAATTTAATCCCAAAGAGTGGAGTTTTGGTTATCCCCACAGGGTCTTATTTAAGGGGCACATAAGGCCTACAGGCACTGGCAAGCAGGGGAGATTGTGAATCACAGGGGCTGCGGGACAAATCCTACCAAGAACCTACAAAGGTAGGCTTGTGACTCCGTGGCTGCTCTCTAGGGGGCGTACTTGCCTCAGGGCCCGGCGTCAAGCTAAGGTCCAGGTAGGGCGCCTGGACAAACCAGATGGACCTGAACCAGCAGTACCCTGGAGTAGCAGAGCTAAACTCTTGACAATACCCAAGGAGCACAGTGATTTTTAGACTATTTAGACTATTCACAAAATCAAGAGCCAACCGTATGCTCTATAAAAGAGACACAAGTTAAATATAAAATCCAAGAAATTCAAAGTAACAGTATGAGAAAAGATATGCTTTGTAGGCTGTAAGCCAAAGAAAGTCGGAGGGGTCATATTCATCTCAGGAAAAAATAGATCGGAAGACAGGAAGAGGTACTAAAAACAAACAGGAACACATAATAGTGACAGAAGCGTCGATAAATCAGGAAAATATGGCTTAAAACACACAGTGTTTGTAGATGTGTGTGTCTGACAAACTCACTGAATTCTACCCTTTCAGTTGGTACAGTTTATTACGCGACACTGAGGCCTCATTACAGTTTGTTTCAAAAATAAATGGAAGACAAAGAAAATAAGATGAAACCATTCATCGTGAGAAGACTGGTTAATTTATTGCAGAGTCAGGTCACTCCTCCTGAAAGGTGTGTTGTTCACATGGAAGGTGTTTAAGGCAAAGAGGAATGAATGGAACCATCACGTGTACAATTGGGATTTTACCAATTTCCCCGATTTCCACAATCCTGCTGTGACATCAGTGCTCTCCCCATCACAGAGATGAGAACACTGTTTAAGAAAAATTGTTATAAGTTCTGACAAGAGAGTTCCATGTCTACGTGGCTCTGATTTGAGAAAACAAACATTGTTACATCTTATCCAGGACCTGCCTGGTGCTCACTTGAACAGTCTGTGAAAGAATCAATGAAAAAGTCTTTATTTTTAGGTTTTTTTTTATTGTGTTATATATGTCAACATACAGTACATCATGAGTTTTTGATGTAGTGTTCCATGATTCATTGTTTGCGTATAACACCCATGCAGTATGTGCCCTCCTTAATACCCATCACCTGGATCATCCATTCCCCAAACCTTCCTCCCTTCTAAAACTCTCCATTTGTTTCCCGGAGTCCATAAAAGGCTTTAAAAACCTTGTTTAGTTATATTATTTAGTTATATTTATATTTATATATTTAGTTATATTGTTTAGTTAAAGGTCCAGTGCAACACAAATGCATGATACATAACTTTAATTTAGAAAGGAAAAGGGCAAACCCTGCCTTTCATTTGTTTATTTTAACTCAATGTTAAAATTGGTTATTGCTAGCAGCATTGTGCAGATAAATGTGTAACAACTAGTTTGGTAGGATGGGGAAAGGAAAAACACTTGATAGCTTCCATGGTGTGAATGTCCTGAGCATGGACAATTTCAAGGTATTACACAAACACCGCATTGAGAAGAAATGCACACAATCGTTCTCTCCAGTTGGTGCAAGCGAGCTCCAATACACCCTTGTTTTTAGCTTATTTAACAAACACACTGGGTTGATGTTTGTTAAGTTTATTTTCTTTCACAGCTTTTTTGGTCAATATCAAATTTCTTTGCCAGGTGTTAAAGTAAGTTTAGTTCCTGGCACTCGTTAATAGAATGGAAACTCATTAGCAGGTTTGTGTTACTTACAAGAGGGAAATTTGCTGATAACAAGTTGAGTTTGGTACATCAACAATACAGGTGACTTCAATCTTCAAAACACATCTCTTCACACAATGATACATTTATTAAAAGAACATTCCTTTTGGAAGGCTTCCTTGACCCACTTTCCTTTACAGCTCATTTTCTGTCCTTCACGAAATCCTAATGCCTTTACTTTAGCACACATCTCACATGTCTCACCACAGTCACTTCTACCTTCTCCTTGACACAAGCTGCTCCTGGAATATTGCACTAGCTTCCCACCTGCCATGTTTCTTGCACTCTTGCCCTCCTGTCCTTTCTTCTGAGGAAAGTCACCGACATGCTGCTTCTAATGTCTAAACCTGGTCTTGATATTGCTTAGCTCAGATGATGGTCCCGCATCACATTCATGGTTGAAGACAGTCCTAACGGTGACCTACAACAGTGCACAGCAGGCAGGTACACTGTGTGCCCTCTACCTTCATCTCCTAATGTTTGCTCCCTCAATCACCTCCCCAGCCACTCTTCCCTCTGGTGTCCCTGATACTCTCTGCCTTATGCGATTTCCTCTTTTGAAGCTCTTTCCTTGTACCTTTCCACATGGTGCACATCTTCATTTCCTTTATGTCTTTCTTCAAGTCACCTCAATCACATTGTCCATCTCTTTAATTTAAAACTGTACACTACTGAGGTACCTTGGTGGCTCAGCTGGTTAGATGTCTGACTCGTGATTTGGCTCGGGTGTGATCTCAGGGTCCTGGGATGCAGCTCTGTGTCTGGTTCCCTGCTCAACGTGAAATCGGCTTGAGATTCTCTCTCTCCCTCTCCTTCTCCCTCTGCCCTTCCTCCTGCTCAGGTTCTCTCTGTTTCAAATAAGTAAATCTTAAACAAAATTGTACATTGCCTCTCTATTCCTACCCCACTCTTGTTTTGCCCTCCTCATGCTCCTTTCTTGCTAGATTTTTCTCCACAACACTTAGGGCCTTCTATTTAACATAAGACTGACTCATTTGTTTTATTAACTCACTGCAATGTTACCTGAATGAGAGCAGGGATTTTGGTCTGTGTCTAATAGTAGAACAATATCTTGTCAATCATAGGCACTCAATACTATTTCTTAAATCAGTGAATTGAAATGTTCGTTTTAAGTTCATCATGCTGTTAGGAACATATCTGATTTATAGTCCTTTTTATCTTTCATATTAGTGGATTGCTTTTGGGTTTAAGTAAAAATTTTCCTGAAAAGAAAAGTTTAATTAAAACAGTTTGGCTAGGAAGGAAAATATCTGCCCAAACCTCTATTGCTGGAAACGAAGAAGAAAAAGAATTATAAAAGCTTGAGTTATTACATGCTACAAATAATTATGAAGTCCCTTTTGTATGCTTAGATATCCTCTGATAAATGTAAAGAGATTATTTTGTATGTTCTATATGATCTGTTTATTGATGTCACCAAATCTTCTAGTGTAAATGTCATTTCAGTAACAAATATTGCCTGAAAACCAGTACACAGGGCTATAGGCTTGACACCTAGGATATGACAATATATAGAAATCTCATTTGTAACAGCATTAAGACAAGGAAGTGATCCGTTGAAAATGAATTTGTTCCTCCTTCCAGGTGAGGAAAATTTTTACTTTATTGTCTATAGACAGTTATATAAGACAAGATACGAGGAGGACTGATCAATGCCACAGATTTGCACAACTACAGGTATCTTCATTTACATGGTATTCCATGGAAAATGACACCCCTTGGAGAACAACCTCATATACAGTGTGAATGGGGTCCCTGGGGGACTTCTTTCTGAGTGAGGTCCTGACGGAAACGGGTTCCTTTAGAATGAGTGACGAACAGCTCTTTGTGGGTAGGGCTGAGTGAAGAGTCTTATAGTCGTGTATCATTCAGGGTTCATCCAGAGACCCAGTAGGAGACATATATTAAGGGATGAACTGCAAGGGATTGGCCATGTGATTGTGGGATCTGGGTAGGCAAGTCTGAAAACTGCAGGGCAGGATTCATGGAAGGTCAGGTTGAAGTTGCATTTTTTCTTTTTTTTTTTAAGATTTTATTTATTTATTTGACAGAGAGAGAACACAAGTGGCAGAGAGGCAGGCAGAGTGAGAGCGGGGAAACAGGCTCCCCGCTGAGCAGACAGCCTGATGTGGGGCTCGATCCCAGGACCCTGGGATCATGACCTGAGCTGAAGGCAGAGGCTTTAACCCACTGAGCCACCCAGGCGCCCCGAAGTTGTGTTTTACAAGTAGAATTTCTTCTTCTCCTGGGAAGCCCCATTTCTCTTAAAGCCTTCCAGCTGGTGGAATCATGCCCACCTAGATTATCTGGAATAGTCATCTTTACTTAAAGTCAACTGGTTATGAATGTTAATCACAGCTAGGAAATACTTTCACAGCTGCACCTACGTTCGTGTTTGGTTGATTTACTAGTGACTGTAGCCTAACCAAGTGGAAATGTGAAACTATCACAAGTATAGGCTGATCTCCAGACTGCCTCTTTTTCTTTCTCTTTCTCTCTTTCTTCCCACCTCTGTTTTTCCTTCGGAGGCGTAGTATTTAATGTTGCATTTTTTGAATTATATCTTTATTTTACTGGGAACTTTATTGTCAATTTCTTGTTAAACAAGTTGTTAACTTGTTAAAAACTCTTATTACGAAAGTTATATGGGATCCTGCAATAAATTCCATAAGGCCATGACAATTGTACTTATCAATACAGGGCTTCGACTCCTCACCTCTCACTTTCTAATCCAGTGGTTGTTACCTGGGGGTGTATTTTAGAATCATTTATAAAACTGCAAAGTCATAGTGTTTCAGGCCCTCACCTTGGGCCTCTAAAATTTAAATTTCGGAATTGATGCCTAGGAATACATATTTTTTAACAAAATTCTCCCTGGAAAATTTGTATGTATAGTCAGTGCTGAGAACTGTTTGATATTTTTGTTGTTCATCTGTGTTTGTTCCTGAATATGACAAAATAAATAGCTTAACATTCCCCACCAGCTGCTTTACTTATTTTTTTTTTCTCAATTTTTGGTAAGGGCAAGAATTGTGTGCTGTCTAGAGCAATCTCTTGCTTGGAATTTAACCTGAAAAATAGATGGCCAAAGCATTTTTTAGAAAAATCAACAGGAAATTGTGAAATATCAGTGAACACACAGCCCAGCCTTCTATAAATGTCCAGGGAAGTTGTCTGTTTAATCTCCAATATTAGGTATACTGCAATAAAATTACACTTCTTCCAATCAATGTTATATTTCCCAGGAAGAACAATATTCAAAGGAAGGACCTTCTACCCTCATTGATCTAAACCACATTGGAAATATTTCTGTTATTCTTAAATGGTTCTCTGTTCTCTAGAGAAACAGAACCAATAGGATTTAGATGTACATATATAGAGAGATGATATTGATATAGATATAAAGATATTTATTATAAGAATTGGTTCACGATTTTTGGAGGCTGTGAAGTCCCATGATCTGCTGTCTGCACTCTGGAGAACCAGGAAAGCCAGTGGCATAGTTCCTGTAGGAGTCAGAAGGCCAGAGACCCAGGGGAGATGCTGGTGTAATTCACAGTTCAAGGTCAAAGTCCTGAGAACAAAGGGGCTGCTGGTGTTAGTCCCAGAGTCTGAAAGTATGAGTACTAGTAGCTCTCCAAGAGTAGGAAAAGATGGACATCTCAGTTCAAGGAGAAAAGAGGAAATTCATCTTTCTTTTGCCTTTTTGTTGGCCTTTGGCCCTTAATGGATAAGATGGTGCCCACCCACATTGGTTAGGATGAATCTCTTTATTCAGTCTACGGAATCAAATGCTAATCTCTTCCAGAAACACCTTCACAGACATACCCCAAAATAATAATTTGCCTGCTATCTGGGCATCCTTTAAGCCAGTCAAGTTGACACATAAAATTAACCATCACAATTTCCAATGCCTATCCTGTGTTTCTTGCAATTGTATAATTGGGCCATAGCAGGGGCAGGTTTGACCTTTTCATGAAAACAACTGCAGATCAGAGCAGGAAAGGTCACTGTGGCATGGTAGCATCATGATATGCAGTAGCAAAACAACTGGATCACTTCAGGGGCTTTTCTTTTATCTTGATTTTGGAAATTTGTGCTTACTTCCATTTATGCCAGTGGTTTAAATGTATAAGGTTTTGCTTTAGATTTTTCTGAATTCTTATACAAAGAAATAAATGCCATGCAGCATTCTTTTCAAGTAGTGTTTATTACAGGGCAAATGATATTCACAAATAAGGCAAATTCAGGAAAAGAAGCAAGAAATTTTTGCTGGGGGAAATGCAGTATAGTTAATGACTAGCTATTAATTAAGAGTCCCAGGGACCCACCAGGTTGCAATAGCCAAGGATTAGCCATTTTAGGAATAACTAGTTTCAAGCATTAATTGCTATTATATCTATTTCCTCTGGACCATTGGTTACCACAGTAACAGAAGATAATAGCTACTTAGTCAATAGGGTAAAGTCTTTAATAATCTTAGAGTTAGACTTTACATGCTAATTTGTTAAAGATTTAGTTACTAGTTTTCCAAAACTAGACACCAGAGACTGAAAGGGATACTACCTCTATGTTTGTTGGAAGACAAATATTTTATGTACTGCTAAAAAGGACTACAAAATGCAAATTCTTGTCCATGCGTAAAAGATGATGCAGCTGATGGTGGTGACTCTGAGCATAATACGGAAGGCTTGGTGCAGGGTGGCAGGGAAAACTTCCAAATGGAATAAGTCATTTTCGTGTTTCCCCACGAATTAACGTACAAATTGATTCTGGTGATGACTGATATAATATTAGCTTTTTAATCATTTAAATATTTAGGATGAACAAGTCAGTAACTAATGCTGACCAATGTCATTACACAATCGAACCACAGAAGTATATTTTGAGTGGTGTAAAGTGTCAGCTTTGGCAATAGGAAGTTGAGAAAGAACAAGAAAAATAGAAATCGAAGTAATAGGATGTATGTTTCATTCCTCAGGAAGACTGGTTCTGAATTTTCCCAATTTTGCTTTTTTAAATGTCCTTATTATATTATTGGTAATGGCAAGGCATTTGAATATATAATTCTGTCACTGATAGATTCAAGAAGAGTCCATGGTGAGGAACATTTTTATTTACTTGAAGCTTTTTTATCATCCATGAATGTGCACGCACATGCATGTGTGTGTGTGTGCATGCGTGTGTGTGTGTGTGTGTGATGAGGGGAAAAGTTGAGAGACAGAAAGAAAAGCAGAGGCAGATACAGAAACAGAAAAAGAGAATGCATTAAAGGGCAGATGGATAAGAAGGTGTAGACAACCTTTGGTAAGAAATAAATGGCTAACAATATATGAGATAAGTGTTCAAAGAAGAGCTCTGCCTAGGAAACTCAGAAGGAAATAATTCTTAAGAGTCATTCTTTTTAAATATCTGCATTGCCAAGTATTAACTTGAAAATGATAGGCCACGGAATATGAATAACAAGCTTAATTTACAAAGTTAAATGTTTCAATGGAACTGCTTAAATATAATTGAGGATGTCCACCATCGATAATGCACTGCCATATGTAATGAGGTTGAAAAATTAGAAACCTTCCTACAGATACCTGAGTGAAAATATACAAAATGCATATTTGCATAGATTCTAACATTTTTTCATCTCTAAAGTCCCAATGAGATATCCCTTATAGTAAAGCTAATAACAAGCACTTTTTATATGAATGAAGCTGTGCTATCTTTAAATCTAGCAGTCACTTTATGTTCGTACTTTGTCAAATAAAATGAATCTAATTTCATTCTGGCAATCACTTCAGAGTTTTACAAAGCTGGCTGTCCTGGAGGACATTAAGACAATTCTTAATGGATAGAGATGAAATTTAGGAATTTTTCACGTTATGATTTTTCCCAAACATCCTTAGTGAGCCCCAGGAATTTTCTTTATCTATTTTTAATCAATTGGATATTTTAGAATTATGTCCTTGCAAAATGAACTCAGAATATACATAAAAATAATATAGCAATAAAAAGTAGACTGCAAATGTAGAAATCATGAACATTTTAAAAGGAGCTCAGAATTAGGTAAGTTTAAGTAGTAGAAATTATATTTTATACAAATTATTTTTTCAATGCAGTTTCAGGAGAAAGTATCTGTGTTTCAGATTGATGGTTGAGATAGGTGAGGCTCTTGGCAAAATAAGACAGGTGAACCGATCTGGATTTACATAGTGTTTTCTCGTTTTACATCAGGTGCTAAAATAACAATCTCAAGTGCTAGCTAGAGCATTCACTATGCCTTGCGGCAGTTTTTCTAATAAGATAAAAATCTGAGGGATGATTCATTACAGTTGAAAAAAGATGAGATATGACAAAGTATCAGTGATGACTGGACATTATAGGGGAAAGCTGTCAGCCTTGTTGTGATCCCAGATTCAATATGAATCTCAGTGACATGTTTTAATATCTTACATTACATAGTACATGAAAAATGAGTATTGATACTAAGAAGGAGAAGTAAAACTGCAAACCAGTCCTCCCATTAAAATAGAGATTAATACAAACAAGTGAAGAACACTCAGATGCTTGGAACTTTTAATTTTCACGGGATATTAATTTTCATAACACAACTCAGGGACCTTTTAAAAAGCAAATTAGATTTTATTCAACCTAGACTTTTGTATTTAAATACATTTCTATCCTATATAAGAGGTGTCAAGGTTGTTATTCCTCTTGGAAATGTTTGCATTATATCCTAAAGAAGTAAAATTTTGAGATACCACCTCACACCAGTTAGAGTGGCCAAAATCAGCAAGACAGGAAACAACGTGTGTTGGAGAGGATGTGGAGAAAGGGGAACCCTCTTACACTGTTGGTGGGAATGCAAGCTGGTGCAGCCACTCTGGAGAACAGTGTGGAGGTTCCTCAAGAAGTTAAAAATAGAGCTTCCCTATGACCCTGCAATTGCACTACTGGGTATTTACCCCAAAGATACAGA
>PISX010028101.1:0-22013 GCA_004024625.1 Mellivora capensis
GACTTATTTCACTCAGCATAATCTCTTCCAGTCCCGTCCATGTTGTTACAAAAGTCTGGTATTCATCCTTTCTGATGGAGGCATAATACTCCATAGTGTATATGGACCACATCTTCTTTATCCATTCGTCTGTTGAAGGGCATCTTGGTTCTTTCCACAGTTTGGCGACCGTGGCCATTGCTGCTATAAACATTGGGGTCCTTCAGATTTTTAAACATGCATTGGTTCTCTGTTCTTCAGGGCTTTACCCTGGCTCGTTGGAAAACCCCCTGCTCCCGAAGTCACCCTTACCAGCTACTCCTACCCCTTCTTCCTTCCAGCCAGTCTAGGCTCAGTGTGTATGTTCTCATCACACCCAGTGCAATTCCTAATAGGCTGTATTATAATTATATCATTAGACGTTGGCTGACACATGGCATATAACAAATTTGTTGGTTGGTTGATTGAAATAATTGACAAATAGGCCTTTTGGATGAGGAAGTATCAGAATTCATGTTTGTAGGTTTACTCAGAAATGTTTCATAATTTTTTTTAAAGATTTTATTTATGTATTTGACACACAGAGAGAGATCACAAGTAGGCAGAGAGGCAGGCAGAGAGAAAGAGGGGGAAGCAGGCTTCCTGTCGAGCAGAGAGCCTGGTGTGGGACTTGATCCTAGGACCCTGAGATCATGACCTTAGTGGAAGGGAGAGGCTTTAGCCCACTGAGCCACACAGGCATCCTCATAATTTTTTTTTATTAAAGATTTTATTTATTTATTTTAAAGAGAGAGAGTGTGTGTGCACAAGCAGTGGGGAGGGGCAGAGGGAAAGGGAAAGAGAGAATCTCAAGCAGATGCCTCACCGAGCATGGAGCCCAATACGGGGCTCAGTCCCAACAAACTCTGAGATCATGACCTAAGCAAAAGCCCAGAGACAGATACTAAACCAACTGAGCCACCCAAGCACCCCAAAATGTTTCATAATTTTAAAAAAATACATTGTTAGTTCTCTCTTAATGATATCAAGGGAAAGAACAATTTGAATCTAGAAATTGCAAGAAATTAAATCTTTTTTAAAATGAATGATATTTATTGGCCTACATAACATACAAGTAAAGGATCCAGATAAGGGCTCAGAGTCATACTAAAAAAGTTGTATAGAACCCGTGACATGACACAGCATGGAAATGGACTCATCAGAGATATTTTTCCCCCAAAAAAGGCACTACCTTTCTTTTGTAAGTACAGTTAAGTAACATAAACATTTAGGTTACTTATTAGTTTTTAGGTTTATTTATTAGTTTATGTGGCATATGTACAGATCATATAAATGTTTTCTAACAAATTGCTTGTTTGACTAGATCTGAGAAGACCTAAGTTCTTAATATAATTTATTCCCTTATTAAACTCATCAGCTGGGGAAAGTTAATTAATTTTTTCTGAGCTACAGCTTCTTCAGGTCTAAGATGAGTAAGTACAGCATCAACTTTCCATATCCAACAGCTGTGGAAGACTTAAAACAAGTTAAATTCATGAATGGACTCTAAAAAAGAAAGCAAATTGGTGGTATGTTTTTTATTATTATCATAATTATAAATATTATAACTACTACCTAATATTCTTTGATGAAAATAAATAAATAACTGATAGACATTTGAAATCTTTTGAAATTACATTCTAAATTAAGTAGAAAGTTTTCTCCCCAATAATAGTAGATTGAAGCATGAGGTGGTCTTTCATATAAAAATAAATAAAAATAGCTACATGATTTATGGTTCTTTCATCAGCAAAGAGGATGAAAAGCAGCCCAAACTGGTGTAAAGAGTGAGAAAATATTCTCATCTCACAAAACTGGGAGTCCAGGAACAAAACTGAGTTTAGTTTGTAGGCCTCAAACTTGTTTGATCAAGGGGATAAATCATTACCTCCATCCCCCACTTTGCTGCCTACAGTGCCTGTTTCCTCCTAAGATGAATCCTGTCATGCTTACAGGCTGGCCACCAGCAGCCACAGAGACCACACACTTCTGCATTCACGTCTAGTGGAAAAGGCAGAAGCTTTCAGGGGCTCCATTACAGGAGTAAAAAATTTTCCCAGAAGCCTCTGTTGGGCATTTTTTTTACACCCAGTCTTGTATATCATTTTTGGATAACTTTTCTATATTTGGGGCATCCCAACTCCCCAATAAAAAATTCAAAATAGATGAGCCTGGTGGTGGGTATTAAGGAGGGCACATATTGCATGGAGCACTGGGTGTGGTGCATAAACAATGTATTTTGGAACACTGAAAAAAATTAAAAATTCAAAATACAAGTTCCCAGCCCTCATGCCTCTAGAACACATATTTGTCTCCCCAAATCAACTGTATCCAGTGAGACTTTAATTCAGAGTGGAATGATGAAGGACACCCTGTGCTAAGTTTGCATTTGGTGAGTAGAGGAGGTACCAGAGACATAAGGTTTGGAGTAGGTACTGGCTGAAGATTTGCATTTCCAATGCATAAGAGGCATTAATGTCAATCCAAGAGCAATTGGAGTGAAGTCCAGTGCCTGGCAAAACTGGACAATGGCAAGAGGGACATACTGGGGAATCTTTAAGTGACCTCTAATGGGACCCAGTTGAGACACTATTCCCAGATCTGTTCTCCAGCACACACAGAAGATGTCACAGAGCTACACACCCCTTGTGAAAGACTTCAGATACCTTTGGCCTCAACTTCCTTTGTTCCCAGGGTCACAGTAGCCAGCATGGTGTTGACTCATTGGTTTTGTGCAAAATCAACCTGATAGTGCCTTGCCCTGAACTTTTTACCTTGTGCCCTGGGAATTCCATGTTTATAAGAAGTCCAGAGACCTAACCGGATACCTAGGAGTGAATCTTCAACCACTGTGTCAATGTTTAATGGGAAACTCTTGATGGGAGAGGAAGGATTAATTCTTTCCAGTAAAGACATTTAAAAATGTTTGACCTCACTACTAATCAAAATGAAACTGAAATCTCAAACAGAAATTTTGTGCCAGATACAATTTGACAAAAATTAGTCTTTATAATACTAAGTTTTGACAAGCATAGGAAGCAAGAAGAACTTATCAATTGCTAAATAAAAGTATTAAAATCATTTTAAAATATTGCCCTTACTAAATTGAGTTGATGATATGCCATAATGAAGCACTTTCATTACTAGGCCCAAGGACATATCTTAAAGAAATTCTTGCACATTTGTCCTCAAAGGCAAATATTAAAAAAAAAAAAAAGCCACAGGGGTGCCTGGGTGGCTTAGTGAGTTAAGCCGCTGCCTTAGGCTCAGGTAATGATCTCAGGGTCCTGGGATTGAACCCAGCATCTGGCTCTCTGATTGGCAGGGGCCTACTTGCCCCTCTCTCTCTGCCTGCCTCTCTGCCTACTTATGATTTCTCTCTCTGTCAAATAAATAAATAAAATCTTTTTTATAAAAAGCCACATATTTTATTTTATAAAATACAGTAACTAGAAATATTGTACTATCTTTCAGCAAAAGATGGGATGAATCAATTGCAACATAGTCATACAGCAAAATATTACCTACCAGGGAAAAGGAATGAAGTTCATCTGTTGGCAAAAACGTGATTGAATTTTTAAACCATAAATGTTGAACCAATCCAGCCAATCAGAGAATTTAATTGGATATTTGAGCTATGTAAAGTTGACAACACACAGAAAACACAAAAACAATACATTTGTGGGAAAACCCACACACAGAGCAAGGGAATAGTTATCATACAACATGATAACAGATGGTGTTCTCTAATTAAACTCCTATTTGCAGAGGCAGGAGAGGGATTTTAGGTAGGCAAGCATGAAGGATTTCGAAGGTTCTGGTAATGACCTACTTTTTTTAAGTTAAAGATCGAGTACACTGAAAATTTTTGTCTACAAGGTAAAAAAATATTTTGAAACAGCAAGTAAAGCCTCAATAATGTATTTCTTTCCATATTGGTACCTCTCTTATACCCACATGCATGTCATCTGGGAACTTACGTTGCAAGCGACCTATCCCTGCAGAACAGTAGGAGAAATTTCCTCTTTAAAAAGGGAGCACAAAACTGGGGTTATGTTTCTAAGTTGTAGAATCAGCCTGGTGTAGATTCCATACAAACACCACAAACTCCTGACTTTAAAATTTGTTGTATTTTAGATTTTAATTCATAAATTCATAATATGGGCTACTTTTAGAAATGTCAAATTGCATTCATAACTAAAATTAAACTCGAATTGTGAGAGAGTTTCAACTTATTTTAGACTTCTGAAGAAAGCATTTATTCTTCTCTCAGAAAATGTGAATCAAGCTTTCACTGATGATTGGAACTGAGTTTGAGAGAATGGTCAGCAGCAGACAAAGAACTCCTGAACACCTGAAGCTATGTTTGAGCAACTTTTTAAGTTAAAAATAAATTCACTCAAGTAACTACACTGGCATGCATTTAGAACTTAGGTTTAGTCATTAATTAACCAGTAAGTGAAAAACACATCATTTACTTCTACGTTTTACAGAAATTAGCAGCCACTTTTTTCAAATATCAAGTACTTTCTATTTCAGAGTATGTTTTGTTTTCTACATTTATTCGTGTATGTATTTAGTGATGTGTGACTAAACTTGCCTGCATATTTAGAGTACCAAAATAGATCTAATCTGTGTACTTTTTTGCATCAGTATTAAATTACTTAAAGGTCAAACTTAGACAAAACCAATATTAAAGTTTTTTTATTTCATCTTTTTCATTTTTTGCTTGTTTATTTTACCAAGCCCTTGCATTGCATTTTCCATTTTACGTTAATCTTCAGTCTAGTGAAACATCATAGCACCACGAGTATTGGTGCAGAGAACTTGGGTTGACACCACAGAGCTGCAGCTCATTAGTCGTATGATTTGGGAAATTTACATAATCTTTCAATGCCTCAACTACTCATGGGAAATTATAGATAACTCTTGTGCCTAACTCATATGGTTGTCGTGAGGATTAAATAAATTAGTAATATACAAAATCAGGTTAAAAAAAAAAACAGTACATCAGTTCTACATATTTTTAGGTCTTATTGTTTTTCTAACTATTTGTACACTTAAAGTCCTTGTTAGATACATAAAATAGTATTCACACGAGTTTCTTATTCATTATCAAAAATTGAAAATATTAAAAATGTTTTCATTTGCCAAGACTATAGCCAAATATTTTTGGTATAGTTTGATATAAAGAATACTATTCTTCCAAATTCAGAGTGACTGATGCAGAAATTATAAGGGAAAATGGCTCCAACCAATCTCTTAATGAAATTATACTATGGATAACATGTAGAATATATGAAAACAACACACATGATTATCAAATTGCACACTGGTGACAATTCTGGCTTTTCAGTGACCATGAACTGAACTTCTGTTAATTTCTATAGTTTCTCTAAAAGTTGGCCCTTTAAAATAAATGTTCCAATGGTTTTTGAGGGAGCAAGGCTCCACGACATATCAGAAAAATAAATGTTCATCCTAGGTGCTATGATAGAAGAATGCAAACTCTTTTGGATCTCCTGAGAGATCCAAAACTTCTTAGGTGCAGAGACTGTATGGGGATGAACGTTCAATGTGCTGTGATATGATTTCATACAGTTCACAGAGCCAAGCTTGCAGCCCCAAGTTGTGGGATTTGCACAGACAATAAATAATTGACGTAAACTTAATTAAAAATTTTTGCTTGAAAGAGAATAACAATATTTTATTACATAAGTTTTTCAAAGGACAGCCAGATGTCACCCAAAGTCCTCCCTTCACTCCTGGGAGGTGAGGACACAGGCTGAATGTTCCAGAAGTCCCTGGAGCACTTCCAGATGCTCTTCTCATGGCCACCAGGCCTCCTGCTACTTTAGAAGGCAACAACAACATTGGAGTGGGAAGAGTAGTTTTTCCTTTGACCATGTTATCTCGCTCTGCAGTGTACACAAAGAGATTATATAATCCACACACTCACTCACTCACCCATCTGCTTCAGTCTCTCTGTTCTAAGTGTCTATGAAACTGAGCCTGAATTCACAAGTTACACACTGGCAAAAATGGACAGACCTGAACACCAGTGGACCAAAGGGTTTCAGCAGGAATGTGGAAGGTCATTTCTTAAATTTCTGTTCTTCACCAACCATTGCTATTATTACACTAAATCATTATTGCAACTTTGTTTACTCTTATTGTTTCATTACAGTGCTATTAAAGGTATGGAAACATATTAACTTGACATTATTGTAGTATCCAGAGTATCTAAAGAATTTTAAGTAAAACTTGTCCAATTTGATTTATCTCAAACTCTCACACATGTATTTTGGAAAATGTATCAGATAATGCGTATGATTATTTAATTAATGTTGATTATTTGTGCTTTCATTAAGCTGATATATTTCATAATAATTTCTACTTAAGAAAGAAGTAGAGAAAGGCCTAAAATTTTAACCAGAAAAAGAACACAATCCATAAATTTCACTTATCCATTAGTGTAAATTTCAGGGGTAACTGAAATTTGAATATCCTGTTAATTTTCATATTAGCAGGATATTAACAGAACATTTTCATATTAACAGGATATTCAATTTTCCTATTGTTCATAGACAAAACTTATCAATATAGGAATAATACCCTGCTAACATTTATACTATGTCATTATATGTTAGATGATGATATGTTAAATATTTACATAATGCTTTTTCCCAAGATACAAATTATAATAAAATATCATCTGGAACACCTTCTTTCTACTTTTCTTTTTTTTTTCTTTCTTAAAAATTTATTTATTTGAGAGAGAGGAAGAGAGCAGGGGAAAGGGCAGAGGGAGAGCAACAGAGAATCTCAAGCAGACTTTGCTCTGAGTCTGGAGCCCAACACGGGGCTTGATGCCAAGGCCCTGAAATTGATCATGACCTGAACTGAAACCAAGAGTGGGGCACTTAACTGACTACACCACCCAGACGCCCCTCTTTTTTCTTTTTAAAATAAATAACTTGTGCCAGAAAGGCTTCTAGGTTTGGTGACACACACATGGTATAGAGTGAAAAGGAACATTGGAAGAGAAGAGAGTCTCATAAAAATGAGCTAAGGTCATACTGGTTTCACTAAAGAAAACAATTAGCAGACATTAGGGGGAAAAAGAACACAGAAATTGCACATATAGATTTTCTATCTAAATTCTGAAGATGCTGGATGGACAGCTGGTTAGAAAAACATCTTCTGTTTCCTGAGAATTATTCCTCATGCTTGTAATTTCATAGTTAAGCTTTTTCCTCCTTCTTTGTTTTTGATCAGCTTTTGAAAATGAAGTTAATCAACCAGATATGCGAATCTTTGAGGGAGAGAATATGAGTGTGTGTGTGTAAATATGCACATAAAAGCTATAGATTAAAATATTACTGAGATCTATTGATTTAGGCACCAGTGTGTCCGGCAGAGAATAGAAAACCAAATCTGCAGACAGGGTCATGTCTGTTTCTTTCTTTTATAGGTTAAAGCCTGCCTTGCCTGTACAGAATATATTTTCACATAAGAAATCAAAACAGGCAAAAACAAAAACAAACAAAAAACAACATTTGCCACCAGTAGTCCAAGAAAAAAATAAAAACTAAATAATATGTCAGTAGCCAAAAACATTTCTTCAACCTTTCCAAGAGAAGTTTAGGAATATGTCATGTATGTACTTGAACTGTTTGTTCTTGAGCTGGCTTTAAGAATGTAGCACAGCTAAATGTCCAAGCTTCAGGCCCTAGAGGATGCTCACTCTCTTTTGTAATGAAAACATGAAAAACTATGGGCAATCTTCACATATCCCTCCAAAAAGGACACATTTTATGTTTTTCATCAGTGATCATAAGTGCTTGAAATAGAAGTTAGCTAAGGATGGGTGGACGTTTTGAAGTAATCTAGGGGAATTCTTTTAAACTTAATAAATAAAGCATTTCATGTACATTTTCAAGTGTTCACCTTTCCCATGTAACATGATCTTAAATACAGAAGCAAGAAAGCATCATTTGACTTAATTCTGTATTGATTTAAACTAAAGTTCCTAATAAGTAAGTTATACGATAAGAAAGTTAAGTATGCCAGAAATAAATATAACACTAAGAACTCCAAATACCATTTAATTTTAACTACTTAGAGTCGATTATTTTCTAAACACAAAAACAAGTTTCTCATTTTCTCTTTAAAAGTTAGATGTGTTAATTATTAAAATTATGGCAAGAAAATTAAAATTCACTTACAACTCTAGTTTAAAAGTGAAATTGATACATGTATTAAAAGTAACTAAACTATAATAATTTTATTGGATTCACAGTATTAAAAATATGTAGATTGTAATGACAATAACATTAAACATTTCTAACACTAGAAATGATTTCACGATTTCATGCCACACCAATATATCATTAAGGTTTTTGATACAGAAATCAATAAGAAATAGATTCAAACTCTTATACAGTGTTCCAAATTTTCTCTGCCTCAAATCTCTAAGTTATTGTACATGTTATTTTGGACACTATTACTAACAGATAATAACACAGTGTAGGGATGTCTGGGTACCACAGTCTGTTGAGAGTCCAACTCTTGGTTTCATCTCAGGTTGTGATCTCAGGATTGTGAGGTCGAGTCCCATGTCGGGAAATTCAGGGTGGAGAATACTTAAGATTCTCTCTCCCTCTCCTTCTGTCCTTCCACCTCACATTCTCTCTATCTAAAATAAATAAATAAATAAATAAATCTTTAAAAAAGGATAATAACTCAGTCTAATACTGGGTATGTTAGTATATTCTGTACATTTGAAATAATTTTAAATTCATTTGAGTAGTATAATAATAACTTCTTTAGTCAGTAATTAATATGCCCCAGACCTATATATTATTTAGAAATATAATATGTTTAAACTTGCACCAAATTTAATGATTCCGCTATCATAATTTTTAAGGGGCTAAAGATGCAGATGATTCTCAACAATAGATCCCTGGCTATAAACATAATGACTATTGCATGATCCAGAATTTTATTGTGGCTTATCTTATGCTCATGAATATAGAGCCTAAGAAAGTTCAGATACCAACCATTCATGCATAATAATGAGAAGAAAAATACAGATAATTTCCATCAGCCTCCTGTCTCCATCATTATCCTCCCAAGTCTTACCTCTGACCTCTTTCCTTCTCACCTAATATTTGGGGACCATACCAAACTAGTGGCCTAAATATTTCATAATTCCCTACAATTGCATTTGTTTCATCTCTGCTTATAATCCCTTTTGCTCTCTACTCTTTATTAGAATAATACCTTTTACACCCCAATAGTTAAATATTTTGTGAAACTTTCTCTGAACTCACCCTGACTCTTCTCCTTCCCATCCTAGGACTCTGAGACAACTTTTTTCCCTTTGGTCACACCACAAATTGCACACAGTAATTATCACTTTGTATTATATGTTGATTTTGCCTGTTTGCCTATTACTTTAGCTTCTTGAGAGCAAGGACTTTTTCAATCCTGTATACCTGGTCCTTGCAGACGTATATGGCACATGGAAGAAACTCAGTTGATTAAATGACAGATTTTTTTCACTAGTTGAGGAAAACTTCTTTGACTATTTCTTTAATCACAGCAATCTAACAGAGCAATTAAGATAGCAAAGATCATATTGCTCTTCTGGTAGATATGAGTTCCCATGATGATGTTCTAGAAATTCAAAAGATTTCACTTATTATTACTTCTTCTTCATTAAGATTTGCTTTTTTACCAAATTCCACAATGCCCTTTTTTTCTCTGATAAGGGAAAAAAGCCAAAGGGGGGTGGGGAGGAATTTCTCTTAATGATAACCTTTCTGCATTTCTCTCATAGTGAATTTTTTTTTCTGAATATCCTTTAGGGGTGCATGGGTGCCTCAGTCATTAAGCACCTGCCTTCAGCTCAGGCCATGATCTCGGGATCCTGGGATTGAGCCCAGCATTGGGTTCCCCGGTCAGTGGAAAGTCTGCTTCTCCTTCTCCCTCTGCCCCTCCTCCCTGCTCATCTGCTCTCTCTCTCTCTCTCTCTCTCTCAAACAAATGAATAAAATCTTTAAAAAAATAAAAAATAAACAGCTTTTAATCCAGTATTCCTTCTCTCCCTCCCCCTCCCTTCTCCTCCTCGTCCTCCTTCTTCTTCTCCCTCTTCTTCATTTTCCTTCTCCTTCTTCTTCATTCCAACCAGCAAAGTCTCTTTGTGTGTGCTAGAATATTTGCCATTTGCCTCCACAGATCGACTCCACTTTTCTCTATCTACTATGCCCCTGAAAGTATCTCTATTGTTAACTTTGTCCACTACCATGGAACCCCAAGCAATATCATGTCCAGAAAAGAGACACATTTTAAAGTGAAGGAAATGGGACAATGGACTCAGTGACACATCTCACTGGCCATAGCACATACCTATAACCCAAAAGCTACTGCCTTAATGCAAAAATGCCATGGCCAACTAAGGACACAATTAACCCACCAAATGAAAAACAACAATTTGCAAGGTTGAGGTTTTATCCTACAGGACAGGTTATAGGATTTAAACCTGCACTTCTTATATGGAGCCATCATTCCCATAACCAGAATAGATGGGAAACAGAATTGAAATACAGGGGTAAGAATAAACTCTTTTGTTATTATCAAAGTAACTCACTGAAAATAATTTTATTTCCAGTCCTTATAACCTTAGGTTAAATGGGTTTGGAGTTGTAGTCTTTTTTTTTTCTTTTTACCCTCGAGAAAGAGAGTGAGTTAGTGGGAAGGCAGAATGGAGGGGCAGAGGGAATGGGAGAGAGACAATCTTAAGCAGGCTCCACGCCCAGGAGAGAGCCCAACACAGGGCTTAATCTCATGACGTTGAGATCATGACCTGAGCTGAAATCAAGAATCAGATGATCAACTGACTGAGCCACCCAGGGGCCCCTGAACTTATATTCTTTAAGAAAGAAATGCTTCAATTCATAAATACAGTCATTTTCTATTTAATTGGAAGCTGCGACTTCCTATTAGCCATTCAGGGCTTCTGAAAATACTGAGCCCATAGAAAGAGAAGGAGTAACTACTGAAGCAATTAAGCCTAATCATCAAGGTGCAACTGAATTCCTGCTACACGGTTGGGACAGAAAGGTCTATGTGTGGAACACAGGAGTTGTGCTTGGGTGCTTCTTGATACTTCATTTCCCAAGATCCCGGATCAATGGAAACTACATCAACACCGTAACAACAGAACAAGCATGAACCCAGATGACTCAGGATCATCTCACCAGGTAAAGAATTCCATATAGGTGTTGTGGCTGGCAGAAGTAGAGCAAACAAATCAAACAACAAACAAAAATGAACTGAGTAGTGAAGAAAGGAGGCTATAATTACCAAATTGGGTCCATATCTAGCATCAGAAATGCAAACATAGCAGTAAAATGTTATCTAAATTATTAATTTTTCACTTCCCCTTCTTTCTCACTTTCCTGCTTTATGTGGGATGCTTGTGGTCCTCCTGTTTTAAGATTCAAGTGGATAGATCACTGAACTGCCATCAATACGCTGATGGGGATTTGGGTGGTCCCTCTGTTGAGCACATAATATTTCATCTGGGCAAAGAGTGGATGCAGAAGGATGAGCCCTGATGGATATTTCCCATTTGTTTGTCCAGAACCACTCCCCATCTTTTCCTAACCTTTGTGTTTTTTGGAGACTGACCTATATAAGCGATATCAATGAACTCTCTCACTTTCTAACTACCAATTAGTTTCAGTTCATGGGCATCACCAGATCAGAGGAAGGGGGAAGAAGAGTGAGAGGAAGTATTTATTTCATTTCCTTCATGTGGGTTGACTCAATCCTTCTATCAATGGCCACAGATCCTATAAGACAATCTTTTCATCATTCTTCTGAGTTCTAGTAACTACTCTTTCCTTTGCCACTTGAGGGCTCCTTAATTAAGGCTTGGTATGTAAACCTATTTTCATTTTTAGTAGTCCAAGCATATTATTCCACCTTAAACTTGTTTCCTTAAACTTGCTTCAAACTCCCACTTTCCTAAACTCCCTTTGATTATAGTATCTTCTTACCAAAACAATAGCCTGATATACCCTATGTCAACATGAAAAATTGTCTATATCCAAACCATATTTGTAAAATACACCATTTTCTTTTATAACATAACATACTATAAAATCTTTTTTCAATATACTATTTAAATCAGAATAAATATAAACTACAAAAAAATAATAAACCCATAAGAGTGATAAAAGTGAAAAACAGTGTCAGAACTAAGCAGAAATGAAATGTCAACAAAAGTTTACAAGACAATAGAGAAATAGAGTTGAATAGAAATATAATCTAGATCAAAGAAATCACATCTTAATATATGCATGGGTGAAGATTACAGGTGAGTGGAATTGCTCTCAGTGGTGAAAAATAAAATGAAGAGGTTTTAAATCTGGAGTTATGAATTACAGAGAACAAGAGATACCTCTAGGTGATCTCGCCAGAATTTAATAAAGCCCATGTAGCGAGGCTGCTGAGTCATTCAACGACCACCCTCTTCTCAGTAGGTGCAGAGTAGCTAGCTACACTCTCTTCCTAGCTAAGGATCTCAGTATGAGCAGATGATTGTCCTGGATGGCCACCCAATGGCAATTGTGGTTGACAGGAGAGGCAGAAAACAGCAGAAGTGGCTCTGAATGTGTTCAATGGAGTTGGGTGTGGAGCATAGGGAAGGAGAAGCTGTTCTATCCAGAATAAAATAAACCAAAGTGCTTCACCCCCAGAGTAAAGTCCTCTACCCTATGGTCATTGCTAGTCTTCCTACTCTAAAGAACAGCTCTAATCTAAAGAGAGACTTGCCTGGCCACTGGACTGGCTCACAGTCAGGCTTCTTCCCACACAGGAAGGGGCTTTTAGGGCAACAGATCTACAAACTACAGAGGACACCCTGCTGGCAAAGAGAGTCATCCGTTTAGCAGCTAATTCACAAGTATTAGTGATACCCTGAGATTCACCAGTGGTAAAATCTCATCAGAATAAAACAACCGATCACAGAAGAAATAGAGAAACACAAAAAATAGAAACATCTTTTTAAAACCCATCTTAGTAAAAAAAAAAAATAAATTCAATAAATGACAGATGAGGGATAGACAGATGATGACAGATGATAGATGATTAGATAGATAGATAGATAGATAGATAGATAGATAGATAAAATCCATGTTAGTAACATCAGAGAGATTTGGAGGATGATTCATGCCTAAAATAAAAACAAGCTGCCCTAAAATAGAACGATAAGCAAACAAGGAATAAGGAACTTGAAAGCTTTGGAATTTGAAAACTTTGGAACTTGAAAGCATGGTTGCCAAAATTAATTGAACAGGATCAATAAGAATATTTAATAAAATGGGCAATCCTGGATTAGTAATCTGGAAGAGAAGGATATCTTCCAGAATATAAAGTTTAAAAAACTAAGAAATAGAGAGTATTAGTTATCAGTTATATCCAGAATATTCCAGACCTTTGGAGAATCAGAAAAAAAGAAGATGGATCATTAGTAGGTATAAATTGCCACAGAGATAATGTAACACAAATCTCTAAGAAAAGGACATATCGAAGAACTTCACAGATTACAGGAAAAGTGAGAAAAGGTAAAACCCAAAGACAAGAGTTGTGAAATTTCAGAATTCTTAGCATGAGAAGACAATCATGAAACATCTTCCAATGGGACCAAAAGTAATCTTCAGAGAAAAGAGGATAAGACTGGCATCAGACTTCCCATTAGTACCATTATATGTCAGGGGGAAAAAAAAGGACATATCTATAAGATATGTTTAATCTACAAATCTATGTATAAGAAAAAAATTTACTAAATATAAAAAGAAAGTTAAAAAGAAAACATCTTTTGCTGCCAGGTCCTAGTGTCCATGAATTTTTTTTGAAAACAATGAAAAACATTTTTTAAATTTACATTTGTAATCCAGAAAACTAAAAAAGGAAGCAAGAAAGAAATCATGGATTTGAGAGAATGATCCAAACTGAAAAGTGACATGAAAAGAAATCAGTTATTTGAACAGGAAGTGATATGGTATTTCAAAAATTTCTTCGGGAAGAAATTGACTCATTTCCCAAGTTGTGTGATTCAGAATGACCTGTCAGTTGTAATAAGGATGCATATCTCTTCATTCAATAACAACAAAGTCAATCAAAGATTCGGGGGGGGGGGGAATAAGTTTTGCAAAGAATTGCAGGGTCCCAAAAGAAACATTTGTTCTAGCCAACTGATTGAGTGAATGAAACGGTTTACTTGGCATTTAATCACAATGTTCAGAGCACAAACTGGGAGCCTAATGCTACACTCAGATGTTTCCTACATGCTTAATAAATGAATTCTCATAATAGTCTTGAAGGGAACATTACAGCCATGTAATAAATGTACAGATAATGAAATTGGCTTTTGAAGCATTTGAATTTTTTGCCCAATATCTCCCAGGAAACAGTGAAGAAATAAGATCTGTACCCAGAGGCAGGATGAAAAAATTTGTGGCATGGTGAGATTGAAGACATGAAATCTAAATATGATTTGGATATTGGTTTGTCAGGATAGTAGAAGGATTTCTTATTCAAATGAAAAGTTGGATTAGGAAATTGATGTATTTTCTCATTCACTTTTTAAAAAAATATTTATCAAGCCAATATTATGGGTCAGGTAATGTAGTCAGAATATCAAGAAAAATAAAATATCTCAGCATTCAAGAGGCATAGAGTTGAGTAGATTAATAATCAAAGATTGAGGCATTCTCGCACCGAATTTTTTACTAAGATCTCTTCTTTGCCAGTTACAGCTTGCATTTTTGAGCTTTTGATCATAGTAACCTCATATCAGCCTTCCAAATTAAAATTTTGTAAACAAAGAAAAGAATATTAATTTGTTTGGACCCTTAAACATGAATCAAGATGGCTGAGATTATTAATGTTCCCCATACTTTAAAATGGTGCTTCCAGATTTTTCATATTCTATAAAACCCTTGAGAAAAGGGACACTTGAAAGAGGCAAGGACCCACAGGACTGAAGAAATTCATAAGATTATGAAGATGGGATGGGAAAGATGTCCTTGAAAACTTCATGCCAATTATGGTCTTATAGAGGGAGGAGAAATTGGAAACCATCATTTGTTGTGATACTCACAAACTCAACCTATAAATCCCCAGGAGGATTTTAGCGTGTAATCTTTGAAAAAGACTGAAGTTCCCGATTCTATAATATGTTATTGAGACATTTAAAAATTAATGGATATTGTATGACTCAACCTTGTCCGGTAATACTAGTCGGTATAAAAACTGACATGGATTTTACTGTAAACACATTAATTCCCAGGAGTGACATGCTTGCAAATAGAAACTCTTTCAGTTAATTAATTTCTCTGAATCGTGGAACTTAAGAGACTCAATAAGCGTGAACAGGAAAAACACGTAAGTCAGTAAAATATTAACCACTGTGTTAGTGAGACCAGGAACGACAACTTTAAAAAATGTTTTAAGCCCCATTAATCCGTTAATTTTTTTTTTTAATCAACATAGGTTTAGTAACCAGTTGAAAACCTTCATCACATTTTGGAAATTCAAATTCTAAATACTCAAGACATGCTCTTCTTTTTCCCAGTATATATTCTTTTAAAAAGAATAAATGTAACATAGAAGAAAGTAAGTCCACTTAAATGGAAGATTTGTCATTGAAATGGTAGTTACCTTTGTGTTTTGTTTACTATGAAGTTTCTCCCTTCATGATTTAATTGGCTATATAAATGACTATGACAAAAGTTGAAAGATCACACTTTTTGAAAATGAGTCCATCAACATGTCCATGTTCCCCCTAACTTATAAAAGAATTTTCCGTGAAACAGCAGTGTGTTTAACTTAAGCATCTAAAAATGATGGCTCACTATACTTAAATTGAAAGAAAAAAATTATTATTTCCTGAACCAAATATTTCACACGGGTTACCCCAATTTAGACCTACCAGCTAGATGTTACTATTATTCCCTTATTCTCATGGGCAATGAGGAGACTGAGGCTTAGGAGAAGCTTTATTTGCCAAGGCCACCTACTAGCAAGAGAGGAAATCAGAATTTGGTCTTTCAGGCAGTCGGATACCAGAACCTGAGCTTTTCAACGCCGTAGGACATTGAGATATGTTCCCGTGCCACAAACAAGCAGTGTTAACTGTGATGTAGCAAAACTGCTGCATGGGCCAATGGTGCGTTGTTAACACACACAAACACGTAGAAAAGTACTAAAAGACTAGTCAGCAGGGCGCCTGGGTGGCTCAGTCGTTTAAGCATCTGCCTTCAGCTCAGGTTGTAATCCAGGAGTCCTGGGATCTAGTCCAGCATGGGGTTCCCTGCTCAGCAGGGAGTCTGATTCTCCCTCTGCCCTCACCCTGGTCATGCTCTAGCTCTCTCTCTCAAATAAATAAATAAATAAATACTTAAAAAAAAAAAGACTAGATACCAAAATGGTAACCATTATTATAACTGTATGGTGAGACTCTAGGTTACTGTTCTTATTTTTGTTTTTGTTTTTTGCTTTTCTATACATTTCCAACTTTCCATAATATTTACTCTAATAGGGATTTTATTTAACTGATCAGGCATATTGAAATATCAATCATTCCTTATAAGATTAATAATAATATGCTTTGGATGTAATCTTATGATGATGTCAATATATTATTACAATAATAAAGAAAATGTTTTTTTTTAATTAGATCCAGTAAGTCTAAGTTTAATGACTCTGATCAAGATATGAGGGTCACAAGGAATATTCTAGTCTGAAAGTATTTTCCCCATCTGTCAGTTGTGTCCTTACTCTAGGGAATATTACTACTCAACTACAGCTTCAATTACTACTTGACCAGGTGGCAAAGTGGCATTTCTGAACAACATCTAATTGCCTTGATATTTAGATAAGATCCTTTATTTAGTCTACCACCTGGCAGAATAATATTGACACATATGAGCAAAGTATAGCTATCTACATCTGAAAAGGAGTATCTAAAATATTAAGTATGTATCCTTGGAAAATGACATTGCATTTTCTTCTATATATATATATTTTTTTTTAATTCAATAGAAGCTCTCCTAGTAGAACTCAATGTAATCAATTTGGTTACTTTCTCTCTATTCCCCACAAAACATCTTGAGCTACTTTGTTGCACACTATTTCTCTATTCATTTTACTTTAGCTCCCAAGTCAATTACACTTTCCTCAAATCTGCTTATTTTATTTATTCCTGTTATTTTAACCTTACATGTTAATTTATATACACAGATTAAATATAATTATAAAAATGTCATTTCAGGGATGCCTGGGTGGCTCAGTTGGTTAAGCGGCTGCCTTTGGCTCAGGTCATGATCTCGGAGTCCTGGAATCAAGTCCCACATCCGGCTCCTTGCTTGGCAGGGAGCCTGCTTCTCCCTCTGCCTCTGCCTGCCACTCTGTCTGCCTGTGCTTGCTCTCTCTCTCTCCCTCCCTCTCTGACAAATAAATAAATTTTTTAAAAAATGTCATTTCAGTGAAAACAATTGAATAATTTACAAAAATGATAAAATTTGCTGCTAGTTTTGGGTGTGGACAAAAAAAGTATAAAAGCTTGGGGAAAGAATTAAGACCTAGAAGGATTCTGCATTTAAATTACATGACAAGGGGTACCTGGGTGGCTCAGTCAGTTGAGCATCTGCCTTCAGCTCAGGTCATGATCCCAGATTCCTAGAATGGATCCCTGCATCAAGCTCCCTGCTCAGCTGGAAGCCTGTGTCTTCCTCTCCCTCTGCCTACTGCTCCCCTCTGCTTGTGTGCCCTCTCCCTCTCTCTGTGTCAAATAAATAAATAAAATCTCTTAAAGAATAAAAATAAATAAATTACATGATGATATTCCTAAATTCTTATTTTACCTTTTAAAAATGTCAAACAATATCTTCTATGAAATATGAATATCCACTATAATTAAGAAAACATATTTTAAATATGTTAAACATGTGACCTAAAATAACTATTATCATATTTAAATACTTGACAATTTATATTTCACCTTCAAAAATAGTTTAAAATATCCGTGTAATCAATTCTCTTAATCCTATTTTTACAGGCAACATACTCATTTTAAAACACTGATTTTGGATTATATCACAAAAATAAATAGTAACATCATATGATATGTAAATAAACAATGAGTTACAGTGAATATGGATATACTATTATCATGTAATGACATAGTAATTCCACTGAAAGAGCAAAATTTATGAGAACCAAATATAAAATATTTATATAATATTAGTTATATCTGTGACTTTCATAGAATTGATTTTATATTTTACTCACTTTCAAGGCATTGTGAATCTCACAATTAATAAATATGGAAAAATAATTTCCAATGCAATCTTCATTTTAAATAGACCTTTAAGAAACTGTAAAATATCGAGGGTGCCTAGGTGGCTCAGTGGGTTAAAGCCTCTGCCTTCAGCTCGGGTCATGATCCCAGGGTCATGAGATCAAGCCCCACATCGGGCTCTCTGCTCAGCAGGGAGCCTGCTTCCTCCTCTCTCTCTGCCTGCCTCTCTGCCTACTTATGATCTCTGTCTGTCGAATAAATAAATAAAATCTTAAAAAAAGAAAAAACAAATGGTAAAATATCATGCAAGGAGCCCTTGTGAACCCACATATCAAAGAGCTTTTCCAAGGTATCATGTTGATGTGTTAAATTTAAATGAATGCTGACCATCTGAATTTAAAAGAGATCCAATCAATCCACATGAGGTCAACAAATTAAGGATAGTTTTAATCAAACTTATCTTGAATTTAGTATGTTTAATCATTTTCAAAACAGTCAAAACGTTTTAAAATGTTAAGATGCACACATCATGAAAACAATTGGCTTCTCTCCATTTATGACATTTTTAGCACCTAAAATATTCCAAACAGTATGACTTTGATTACTGTGATATGGCAAATACTATGACTGGCTACCACATCAAATTCTAAGCAAACTCAATTCAGAAAGAGTCTCTGGGTTTTTAGTCATTTTGTGATTGAGAGTGTCTTTTAACTGAAATGGTTACCACACATGTTAGTGATTCTCAAAAATTATTAGTTATGTGAGTCAATTTTTATCCTCTTTTAAACAGTACTCTTCTTAGCAAAAATTAATACACTGTGAATGTCACCAAGAACATAAGAAAAACGTTAGCATATGTATTTTCCCCACATCCCCTACCCACTCTCTCTTGAAAATAATTAAAAGTAAGTAGCTACACTCAGTGCTACAGGGAAAAATATAGGTTGCTTAATTATACATAAGAACAACTGTTATGAGTAGCTAAATGGGCATAAAACCTTTTCTGTTTCAAATGGATAATGGAAGATTAAAATGAGAAGAAAATAGTTGAAAGACTTTGGGGAAAAAATATGATGCAGTCTACAAATAGTTAAGAAAGGGTTGATCAAAACAAAAGAGCATGTCTGCACAAATGCTGGAGGAAAGTGTAAAGAAAGAACTGTGTCCCATATGATAGACTGCTTTCACACCATAAATCTGAAAGTCCTTGGTATAGAGTAAGTGTGCTCTGAGATGCCAAGGAGTGCGTTAAGATATCTTGGCTCTAGTTGGGGCCTCTGTACATATCAGCACATTTATCATGTTGCTCAGACGCCACACTACTTAAGACCCCAGCAAAGGATTTATCTCCTTTGGGTTTGTGTTTAGGGTCAAAAGCTTCCCCCAAAATGCTTCCCCACATTTCAGGTCACTCTCGATTTTATTCAGACTTAATCGACACAGGCCGATACTTCGTTCCCTCTCACAAGAACTAATTTAAATTAATTAATGATTTATAAAAGGCAGAGCCCGTTTATCCATGATCCATCCTGTCATTCAAGGGTTGCTTAGGTAAAAGAATAATGAATAGAATGAAATATCTTCAAGAAAGCATAAAAATGAGCCACTTTTTAAAGGACATTCAAGATTTCATTAGAAATGTGACAAAATAAATAAGGGAAGGTATGGGGGTATGTACCAAAAGGAAAACAAACAAACAAACATGTGGATTTGCCAATTTCATAAGAAAGTCACCAAGCAGAGCACGTGATTAGGTGTCTGTGCCAAAGAGTGTTGACACCACTTCCTTAAATTGAAGTACATTACTGTGATCGTGGTTGTTAATAATGCTTTGCATTGGTAAAAGCAGTTTCCTTTGGATATTTCAGTCATTGCTGAGGTCATCACAATTAAAAGCAATCAATATGAATCATCATTATATATTAACTCATACTTAAGAGAAGCAGTGCAATTTTTCAACTTGCGAGGTTCCGCGCTGCTCCAACTATAAGGAATGTGTGTGGTTCCATTTGAATACAAAAATTAAGGACAATGCCAGGAAAAACTCCCCTGATTACCTGTGATTATTTAATTCTTTGTTACTTTCATTCTTCTTATTATTATTACTTGATTATCACTTGATTACATGGCCCCATGATTATTCTTATAGGAATAATTTGAAGTAAATATTAGCTGACCTCAATTACCTTGAAAGTTTCCGAGAAAAATTTTCAAGCCAACTAAAATCTTTCTCAGGCCTCATGCTCCATTCAATAAAGCAGATACCACAAGTTATTAAAGGAAAGCAAAATAATTAAGGAAATTTTATTTTTTGTGTGAGGCGAGCTTATATATGTACAAGAAGGTCAAAAACATCTAGAACAGGTTGTAATTAAATTAATAATGTAGTGCAGCCTGTCTGAGCTCTAGAGATTTGACAAACAGAATACTTGATCGCATCACCCACCTTCATACAGATGCGAAGTAGTATGTGCAAAGCAAATTCAATAATGAAGAAAAAGGAAGAAGGGTCGTATGTCTATTTATGAACTGCTATGTACTAACATTGTCACATTGTCATTTCAGGGAAGTATGCATGCATCTCAATTTTAAATTCCTTTTTCTTTATTTCCTTAAAAATGCCACAGGTTGTCTTTACAGTGCTTGACAAAGAACAGGCAATAAATATTTGTTGAATAAAACAAATAGCTTTTTTTTTCACTCTTTTGAGAGAGGGAAAGGGAGGGGGCGAGACAGAGGGAGACCAAGAGAGAGAATCTGAAGCAGGACCCACACCCAGCCCAGAGCCTGATGCAGGGTCAGATCTCACCATCCCAAGATCATGGCCTGAGCTGCAATCGAGAGTCAGCAGCTTAACCGACTAAGCCACCCCGGTGCCCCAGAAATGAATGTCTCTAGTCACACAATGTACACTAGGGATATGTTGCACACAGACTTTCATTATAGCAAACTGTCCATATTGAGCTAAGTCTCCTCAGAGAAAATTCAGCTTTGCCTCAATTAATCTGCCGTAACACTGGCTCAATCATACCCTGAGTCCTCTCCTTGAGATATTTTCTGTGCCTTGCAGAGGAAAAATCTGATTGATATCATTAAGAATAGTCCCTTCCATTGTGTATTATCTGATAAAACATGGGTTAGATTTGGATTTCATATAAACAGTGAATTATTTCTTTGAATAAATATGTCCAAAGCAATATTTGAGACAAACTAAAAAAATATTCTTTGCTGGGGCACCTGGGTGGCTCAGTTGGTTGGGCAGCTGCCTTTGGCTCAGGTCATGATCCTGGAGACCTAGGATCGAGTCCCACATCGGTCTCTCTGCTTGCCAGGGAGTCTGTTTCTCCCACTGACCTCTCTCGCCTCATGCTCTCTCTCTCATTGTCTCTCTCTCTCTCTCAAATAAATAAATAAAATATTTAAAAAAATATTCTTTGCTAATCCGAAATTTAAATTTAACTGTGCATCTTATATTTTCATTGCTAAATCTGGTAACATTATTCAGGTCAATATTCAGATGATGTCCATAAATTGAAGCATTTATTCTGATATATTCTGCATGAAGCAAGCAGGTAGAGTATTATGATCATGGTTTTACTCCTTTCACTCACTATAA
>PISX010028102.1:0-22001 GCA_004024625.1 Mellivora capensis
CGCCCAGGCCCTGCAGGGAAGCAAGAGCCCTCAGTTCCCTGGCTCTGCCCCTTCTCGTCCTTGAGGCTTCTGCCTGCCTTTCTTCCAAATCCACTGGGGAGGGGACTGAAGACTGGGGGGCTGCTGCCTGCCGGGCTGGTGGCCCCTTGGTGGCCCTGACGCCAGAGGGCAGCTAGGCGGAGGCTTCGGAAGACCAGGGCAAGAACTCCACCCCCAGGATCCCATGCTTCTGGGCCCAGACCGGCAGCATGTGCAACTGCAGCGAGAGGAATGCCACTTCAGAGAGCTCCGCACTGTGTCTCCGGGATTCTGCGAATCTGGAAGCGCCTGGCCCTCCCCGTATGACCGTCATTCAAGGTTCTAAAGAGGCTGAGAATGTGGACGCTGGGAGGGAACCCCCTTACAGCCGTGGCCGGTCTGGTCTCATTACCAGCTCCCTCTGAAGAGGTCGCCAATCACTGCCCTGAGCCACTCTCCATCAGGAGCCATGTGGCTCGTTAACTAAGCTGCGGGATGTAAGTTCCATTAGGGAAGGGATCGCGATTTTAAATTTATTTACTTATTTATTTATTTGTCGGAGAGAGAGGGAGAGAGAATGAGCGAGCACAGGCAGGCAGAGTGGCAGGCAGAGGCAGAGGGAGAAGCAGGCTCCCTGCCGAGCAAGGAGCCCGATGTGGGACTCGATCCCAGGACGCTGGGATCATGACCTGAGCCGAAGGCAGCCGCTTAACCCACTGAGCCACCCAGGCGTCCCAGGGATCGCGATTTTAGAGGCTAGCACCCTCCTCCGTCTTTTCGGGATATGGTTTCAGACTGGTATTCGTGACTCTCAAAATCTGACCCTGGCCCATGAGTTCAAGTTGATCTTGCAGGGGAGAAAGAAAACTTTTCCCTCTACTCTCTTAGGTTCAGTTTTGGGGGTGGAGGCTGCAAATTAAACTGACAAAAGAGAGTCACAGGAAGAAAGAAAACGATTTTATTTCCGTGTGCGACAAACACACATGCCCAGGGGAGAGCGGGAAGTAACCGCGAGACGGTGAGCACGTGAGGCTCGTACAGCATGTCACTAGGTGAAGCAGAGAGGGACAAGGGCACTCAGGGAGAACACTGCCTCTTCGGAGAGAGACATGGTTTTCAGGAGGATCAACACGAGACGGAGGTTGTGATCATGTTTGTCTGGTGGGTATGGGTCAACTTTTCCATCTCCCTCAGGGCCACAAAGCTCTGCTGGAAAAGGATTTGGGATAGGTTTCATTCTCTACTCAGGGAGAAGATGTGCCCGGAAGAGAAACTTCTTGTGACCTTATTTCTGAGAGGTCACCGCTTGGAGTCAGATAAGGAAAGCCCCAAGAAGGCCCTTTTCTCTGCGTCTGTTGAATCTCAAATGTCTTCAGCTTCATCTGTGTTTCTACTGAAGCGTCTTATTTCAGAGCAGCAGATCTGATCCCTTCAACCTCCATCTCGGTAACAAACAAACTCTGGGCCCGCCCTGCCTACTGACTCACTTCCTGAGAGGCTGTCTTGGACCCCAGTCACCCACCCTCCCCCTCTAGAACGCTGAGAGCTCTGGTTCTCCAAGTGAGGTTCCCTGGACCAGCCTCCTCTGGGAAACTTGCCAGAAGTGTACTCTCAGGCCCCACCCAGACCCGCTCTCTCTGGGGGTTGCGGAGCTGCGAGGTCCTGTTTTAGGACCGTCCAGTGATTCTAATCCCCACTGCAGTTTGAGAACCACCGACAAAGTGGGACGAGTGTCTGGCACTTGGCAGCGAAGGAAATCCTCTCCATTTCCAGAAAGAGTCCCGTAATCCCGAGACAAACCTTCCCCTGCCGGGCTGCAGGGAGCAGCGGGAAGGAGCGGGAGCGGGCGGCGGAGACAGTGGTCTGGTGGGAGCGCGCGATGCATGCGACAACGTGTGTTAAGAGGCAAAATGTGTCTGTTTTCCCTCCAACGATTCTATTAGAAGTGCGCCCTTAGGAGACAGTAACACGTAATTTTTAAGAGGATATAATCATAAATAGATACAAAGTGAATATGTGTCAAGATTTTCCTTCACTCGCTAATTAAGCTGCTACGGCTGGTTCAGAAGCGTCGGGCCGCACGCCGGAAGAGGAATTCTGGAATGACTTTGCTGGTGGAGGTTTAGCCGCAGGACGACAGGCAGCAGATCCCACGGGGCACGACTAATCTGCATTTCTGTGGGCCGTCCACTGCCTCACCTGCTTTCCACAATTCCAGAGTCCCCGAGGGGCTCCAAGACAGCAAGAGGCCTGACTGCCGCTGCGGCCGCTTTGTGGGGCCTACGATCCCCATGCGCGGGGCTCAGGACCTGCCACGGTTCCCGCGGGGAGCTGTGACGCCACTGACCTCGAAAGACGGGTGCGGGGCACCGGGAGGCTCCGTCGTCAAGCGTCTGCCTTCAGCACAGGTCAGGAGCCCAGGGTCCTGGATTGAGCCCCACATCGGGCTCTCTGCTCAGGGGGGCGCCTGCTTCTCCCTCTCGCCCTGCTGCTCCCCCTGCTCCTGCTCTCTCTCTGTCAAATAAATATATAAATCTTTTTTTTTCTTAAGATTTTATTTATGTAGGGGCGCCTGGGTGGCTCAGTGGGTTAAAGCCTCTGCCTTTGGCTCAGGCCATGATCTCAGGGTCCTGGGATCGAGCCTGGCATCGGGCTCCCTGCTCAGCGGGAGGCCTGCTTCCCCCTCTCCCCCTCTCCCTGCTTGTGTTCCTTCTCTCACACTCTCTCTGTCAATTAAATAAATAAAATCTTAAAATTAAAAAAAAAAGAATGCTGTCCTTCTGGTAAGTCACTTAGACGTTTATGAACGGAAGACGACTCCTGTCGTGATCGCTGTGAGTTTACCCTTTGCTTTTCTCTCCTTTAGGTTTCGGGCAGCCAGGGGGTCTGAGGAATGTCACACGGATCCCACCTGGGGCGGGAGGGGGGTGCGGGGCGTCCGCTCCTGCCCCGTCATCAAGGTCACGACAGCAGCGTGTCCGGGGCTCGGGTCGGCCTCAGGGCCCAGGAGGCGGCCATCCCGCGGGTAGAGGGGAGACAGCACGGGCTTGGGTTGGTGAGAATATTGGGGTTCAGGAGTGAATGGTCGAGAAAGAATTCTTGAACTGTGCCAACAGGGTGGTGTGAAGGGTGGGAGAGGGAGCCCCCCAGGTGCTGTGGAAGCAAGGTTTCGAGGACCTTAGGAAAGGGTCACTTACTGTCCAGTAAAACCACAGTCGGGAGCCCCTTCAGGTGTGGGCCGGCGGCCACGTGCTTGAGGATGGTTGCTAAGGTGTATCTTGGGGCTAGAGAGAAAGTTTCCAAAGAGATTTTACATGTTAAAGTAGACTTACAGGGCCCTAGAGCTTGGGCTGAGATCTCTCCTGCCCTTGGGAAAGTGTCAAAATCCAGGCCCCTGAGTTTCCCACCCTGAGTTCACTCCACGGGTCCCGTGGACTTGCCCATGGGCCGCCTGCGGGAAGGAAATCCAAGTTTTCCCTTTTGCTTTTGACGTACTTTTGGAATGTTGGTGAGGTCCGGAGCCGGAGGCCAAGAAAGAGTTCTTGAGATGTCTTTGGTGTAAAAAGGTCTTTTTATGAAAGTATGGGGAGGGACCCAGGGGGCAGAAAGAGCTGCGCGGGTTAAATGGTTATATATTCGGGGTTTGAGGGCGGTGAGGACACAGGGAGGTGTCCCGAAAGGACTTTCATCTGCTAAAGAAGGCCCTCAGGGTGCTACGGGGCAGGGCTGCCGTCCGGCTCAGGTGGTCTCTCCCAGTGCTCGGGTCGACAGCCGGAAGCTCCCTGGGGGACCCTTACGCCCGCCGGCCCCAAGTGTTCGTCAATGGGCTGAAGGTCATATGGACATTTGATTCGATCTGCATTTCCTTCTGCCTTTGTCCCCGGGCAGCCGGGAGGGCCTGAGGAATGTCACACAGACCCCACCTGCCGGGTGTAGGGGCAGGGGGGGTGTCCGCCCGTGCTTTGAGCTCACCAGCCTTGGCTCCCTCCTCCCCTTTGTTCCCTACCTTGTGGGTGGGGTTAAAACAAAACCCTGGGAATTTAAAGCGAGGGAAGAGAAAAAGACCCCAGAGGTCCAAAGGGTTAGTTACCTGAACCGTCCCAGGTCTCCAGAACCACGGAGCCGGGGGCGGGGGGCAACCTGGCTCTTTCTCTAGTTGTGGGGCCAGAAAAAATCCAGACGCCTCAGGAACCAGAGCTTGACTCAGGCACGCCTGGCGGGCTTTGGAGGTCGAGCGCGCGACCCTTGAACCCAGGGTGGTGAAGTCACCTTGGGCAGGGGACTGACTTAAAAAGAAAGGAAGAAAAGCAAAGCCCCCAGGCGGGGCTTCCTGGCAACAGCCACCTCGGCTCCTTGGCCATCTCCTCCAGCCCTCAGCATCCTTGAGAGCTCGGGTTGTGGTCCCGGCGTCCTGGAATCCAGCCCAGCATCGGGCTCCCTGCTCGGTAGGAAGCCGGCTTCTCCCTCTCCCACTCCCCCTACTTGTGTCCTCTCTGTCGCTGTCTCTCTCTCTCTGTCAAATGATTAAATAAAATCTTAAAAAAGAAAGAAAGAAAGAAAGAGAGAGAAAGAAAGAAAGAAAAAGAGTGACGCCTGGGTGGCTCATTGGGTTGAGCCTCTGCCTTCCACTCAGGTCATGATCCCAGGTCCTGGGATCGAGCCCCGCATCGGACTCTCTGCTCAGCGGGGAGCCTGCTTCCTCCTCTCTCTCTGCCTGCCTCTCTGCCTACTTGTGATCTGTCAAATAAATAAATAAAATTTTAAAAAAAGAAAAGAAAAGAAAAGAAAAAGACTACAGGCCTTCTGACTCCGGTCCACAACACTGGTCACCAGTCACATGCATCGGGCGGTCCCGTGACACCAGCTACGGGTCCTCTGTGTCCTACGACTTATGACATTACCTACTTGGAAGTAGTGTCAGGGCACCAAAGGTTAAAGGCTCAGTGTGGACTCAACGTCTAGCGCTTTCCGGGGCGGGACGTGGAGGCAAAGCTGCAGTCCAGACCCCAACCCCAGAGCCCATCCTTAGGGGCTCCCCACAGCCGCCTCCTTGCAGGAGCTCAGGGGTGGCCTGGCTCTGCTCTGCAGAGGTAAAGTCCCCTTTCTCCTCTGGTCACTTGGGAAATCCCATGGGTTTCGGGAGCTCTGGGAGGAGGAGGAAGACCAGATGACACATTCGTGATCAATCAGCCTGGGAAGACACTCCTATCAGCGGAGAGGACGGAGAGGACGAGTGGAAGGCAGAGCGCCAGGACAAGAAACCAGCTGCAGGGACATGGTCATCCTATCCGCCATGGATGCTCATAAGGGCCCACTTATCTTTCCTAGACCCCTTTGTTTTCCTGGAGGTGGGCCTCACTTCCCCTAGAAGACAGCAGATGAGGCCCAGAGTCTAACCATCTCCTGGGGTCACATTTTTCTGTAAACTCCCCAGGAGGTACTTATATGGATAAAAGGCTACTATTTCTCTTGTTAATTTTGTATTCAGTTTCACAGGCCCCCCAACTGGAACTAAGAGGGTAGCGGAAAAGCTTTTCTTCCCCAGCATATATGTTTGTTTTATAAGCATGAGAAAAAGCAGGAGGAGCCCCCATCACCACATTCAGTGGTGTGGTGTCCTTTGGTGTAACTAGAGACAATCAGTCCTCCTTCCTCTTTCTCCTCTTTGTGTCTTAGCGTATTATTTGAATTTTAACAAATCA
Source organism: Mellivora capensis (assembly GCA_004024625.1). Taxonomy (NCBI): domain Eukaryota; kingdom Metazoa; phylum Chordata; class Mammalia; order Carnivora; family Mustelidae; genus Mellivora; species Mellivora capensis. The sequence continues at coordinate 5,721 of PISX010028102.1, forward strand.
CTCTTGAAAGTGAAGGGACACTTGAGATCCTGGAGATGGGACTGTTGCCAGAGGGTTCCAGAGGCGGCTGAGTGCGGGGAGGGCGTGATGGGGCACGCTTATGGGCGGCGAGGACAGAAGTCTGTGTCAGGGTAGTTCGGGATGAACCAGGGGTCCCTTTGTTTGTCTCATGACTTGCTCTAGAACGTGTTCTATTTGAAGTTTGGCTTCTTAAATAAGCAGACTTAGGGGTGCCTGGGTGGCTCAGTGGGTTAAGCATCTACCTTCAGCTCAGGTCATGATCCCAGGGTCCAGCTCCTTGCTCAGTGGGGAATCTGCTTCTCCCTCTCCCTCTGCCTGCTGCTCTGCTCACTTGTGCTCTCTCTCTCTGTCAGATAAATAAAAAACATCTTTTAAAAAATACTTAAATATTAGTCAATATATGAGGTTAAACCCAATGAAATTACCAATATTTGATGGGTTTTGATATGTAAAATGGCAAATATATTTGACCAATTCTTACCAACGTTTGACAGTTTTCACCTAATAAAAGCACAATTTTATTTTATTTTATTTTTTTGTTTTATCCAGTTTATTTTATTTTTTTTAAAGATTTTATTTATTTGTTAGAGAGAGACAGCGAAAGAGGGAACACAAGCAGGGGGTGTGGTAGAGGGGAAGCAGGCTTCCCGCTGAGCAAGGAGCCTGATGCAGGACTAGATCCAGGGAACCTGGGATCATGACCTGAGCAGAAGGTAGAGGCTTAACGACTGAGCCACCCAGGCGTCCCAATTTTGTCCAGTTTAAACGTCCCTCCTGCATGAGCATCTCTCTCTGTGTCAGACGGTGGGGCTGTGCTCTGTGGCCGTTCAGGTCCTGGAGGAGGTCTGGCCAGGGTCCGAGTCTCTGCAGGCCGTCAGGGCGGGAAGTCCCCGTAGACAAACAACAAACAGATTTCAGGGCAAAAACCAAGTTTGTTTTGTTTTGTTTTGTTTTGTTTTTAAAGATTTTATTTATTATTTGACAGTGAAAGACACAGAGAGAGAGGGGACACAGCAGGGGGAGTAGGAGAGGGGGAAGCAGGCTTCTGCTGAGCAGGGAGCCCGATGCGGGGCTGGATCCCAGGACTCTGGGATCATGACCTCAGCTGAGGGCAGAGGTTCAACGACTGAGCCCCCAGGTGCCCCGACAACCAAGTTTTTGGATGAGTTGCTTTCTGCCTCTGCCATTGATACCCACAAGAAGCTCTCAGAACCCGCGAGGGCCAGCGCACGGCCTGTGGGGTGGCGGATAAGGCTTCGGGCACACGGTAGATCCAGTCCTCCCTGGAAAGACTCTGCAAGCGTCCGGGCCAGTTCCCAGGGCTGCTGCAGCAGAGCCCACCCCGGGCGGCCGGCGCGTCAGGAGCACCACCTCCCGGGCTTCTGGGGCTGGAAGTGCGGGTCCAGGCGACGGCAGGGCCATCCTCCCTCAGAGACTCTGAGGGAAGGAATCCTCCTTGCCCTCTCCCGACTCAGGTGCCAGCCGGACTGCGGGCTGCGTCCTCCTGCCTCTGCCGATTGTCACCCAGTCGTCGCCGGGCTGTCTTCCTGAGTCTCTCTTCTTCCAAGGACTCTTGCCGTTGGCCTGAGCTCACCGACTCTGGCACAAGGTCATCGTAACCCGCAGGGTCTGCAGTGAGCTTGTTCTCAAGGTGCCACTGAGGGTTCGGCAGTCCCCCTGCGGCCTCGCAGGGAGCCCTCAGCTGCTGCGTCCCTGCTGCCCTCCCCTGCCCTGTATCTGTACCAAGAAGCTGCTTTCCTGCTCCACGCGGCTTGGGTCACCAGGCTACACAGTCAACCTCGGCCAGGCACGGCTGACTCTCCCTGTGACCATGGACGTCATTCATGGTCCTGGGAACCACAGACAGCCCTGTTCTCCCTTTCTCCAACTGCCCGCTTCCTGTCCCCCGTCTCCCCTGCCCCACCGCGTCCCCCATGTTCCCATCCACTCCTGTCCCTGGCCCCTGGGCACCTCCATGTCACCTAACCACAAGACATGCACAGACTTGGCTGACCTGAATCGGACTGAGCAATTGTGAATGGGACATAACGCATCTCCGGGGGCATCTGCTGATGCATATATGGCCCTTCGGACCTGACCTTCCATAAAGTGCTCCCGATATTTTAACAATTCTTTTTTAAGATTTTATTTATTTATTTGAGAGAGAGAATGAGAGAGAGAGAGAGAGCATAAGAAGGGGGAGGGTCAGAGGGAGAAGCAGACTCCCCACCAAGCAGGGACCCCCCCGATGCGGGACTCAATCCCGGGACTCCAGGATCATGACCTGAGCCGAAGGCAGTCGCTTAACCAACTGAGCCACCCAGGTGTCCCAAAGGTGTTTCATTTGTCTATTTCTAAGTGATCTCTAGGCCCAACGTGGGGCTCGAACTCACAGCCTCGAGATCAAGGGTCGCACACTCCGCAGACTGAGCCGCTCCGGCTCCCTCTACTCTCAACCGTCCTCTTCCATAGGGTTCAGCTGCGCAGGCGGTGAAGGACTAAGCTGTGGCGTGCCGGAACCCAGCCGCGGTCGCTGAAGAGAGCTGGTGCGGAGGGCGATGTGCCGTCAGAGACAGTCGGGCTTCGACAGCGAGACCGGCAGGGTCTCCACTCACTGGGCCACATGCGAGGAGCCTGATGGAAGGCGGGTTTGTGACCTTGGGGCCCTTGCGGAGTTGGGGGTGAGGACAGACTGTGGTGCTGTGGTCCTGCCCTCTCTGGGCCATGTGCCTGTCCTGGGCACCACCGGCGAGGGGTCCTTTGCGGTCATCTTGGCACCCTCTCCCCACTCTGGGCTCTCTCCAGCCTGGGAGCTGCTGCCGCCCCAGGGCCTCTCTGCCTTCCCGCCCTTGTCTGCTTTGATGCTGCCTTTTAAAGACAATACTGACCCTCTTCCTCTTGGCCTGAGCATGGCATTGTGGCCGCTGGACTGTAGGCTTCATTATCACTGGAACCTAGACCTGGAGGGTTCATTCTATGACCCAAAGGGACAGTGGTTGCTGGGGGACACGGTCAGTCCCAAACCAATCCACCCTGGAAAAATTATGTCCCCATCGCCGGGGGCTGAGGTCTCTGTCCCAGTGCCCTGGGCTTCCTAGCAGCCCGAGAGACCCCTGGTGAGGATGCAGGAGCGGCCCACCTGCGGGTGGGGTGCACGGGGGGAGGGCGGTCGGGGTTCTGCCCCGCCGTCGCTGTCCGCGGAGGCCAGCCCCACCTTCCCACAAAGGCCGCAGCCAACTGCCTTCAGGGCCTCGACTGCAGCCCTCCCGCTGAACTATTTACATGTCATCCGACTGGCTTTTGCTCCTCTAACTTTGCTGTCCTCGCCCTGGAGCCCTGCTAACAGCACGGACGTCTGCCTAGTGAGCCAGGAGCGCTGTGGGGAGATGAGGACGGGGCAGCTGTCAGCGGAGGGGGCCAGAGCCTCGGGCGAACGCGGCGGAGGAGAAGCAAGGCAAGGGACATGGAGTATGTCCGGCGTCGCCGTTGGTGGCTGGGCCCAGGGAGAGCCCCCACGTGGCACCGCGTCCGTCCCCTGCCCGGTCGGGCTACTTCGCGCGGTCGCCCCTGACCCGGGCGGAGCGGCTGCTGTGCAGCCCCTTGGCAAAGCGACCATGAGAATATTACGATTTCACGTCTCACGAGGGAGCAGCTCAATTGCCATGACTTCCCGGCTTTGAAACCATCTTGACTCCAAAGTAAAAGTACCAGATGAAGAAAAAGGAGAGTTTTCCCTGCGAGCGTGGCTGTCCTGAATCGCAGCTGCTGACGGTTCAACGCTGTCAGCTTTCCCGACGTCGCCACGGTCGCCACGTCTGGTGAGCCCTCCGTGACCTTCGCAGACGAAGCCTGTTTGGAACGGCCTGGGAGTCTGATGACGTCGTAGGTGATGGGGCAGACGGACGCCTACCTTCCCTCTCTCCTTGCCACTTCCAGAAACAACAGGGCCCATGCCGGTGGCTCACGCTGGTGACCTTCGGCGGGTGACCGCGGAGTGTTCGAAGCGTGCAGGCCGGGCAAGCCAACATTGCGTGGCGAGAGCCCACGTTGGAGTTCTCTCCGGCAGGCTCTCAGGGCCGAGTTGCCAAGGCCCAGCCAGAGAAGCCCCATCTCTACACATCTTTATTTTATTTTATTTTTTTTTAAAGATTTTATTTATTTATTTGAGAGAGAGGCAGTGAGAGAGCATGAGTAAGGAGAAGGTCAGAGGGAGAAGCAGACTTCCCGTGGAGCTGGGAGCCTGATGCGGGACTCGATCCCGGGTCTCCGGGATCATGACCTGAGCCGAAGGCAGTCGTCCAACCAACTGAGCCACCCAGGCGTCCCCTACACATCTTTAAACAATAGAGAGTGACTCCTCTACCTGCTCCTTCCCTGGCCCCACTGGGTCTGCGAATCTGAAAAAATCCTTGAAGAGGGAGAGGAGCCCCCGCAGAGGGGAGTGGCAGGGCCACTTGCTGGGACACACTTCCACGCATCCAAGAGCAGGAAAGTAGGGAACGGAGAAGCCATCTGGCCTTGGAGGATGCTGCTGGGTCCTGCACGCCCCCCGGGGGCTCCGCTGAGGGCCAGCGTGGGATGGGGACCCTGCCGGCCCGGCCTTGGCCCTGCCCATCACTGTGTTGCACAAGCCCATCCCCTTGGGGGCCCTCTTGGCCCTTGCTGGCTGTCAGTGTCTTCAGACTGTAAGCAGCACCCCCCCCCCCCGCCCCTCTGGTACTCTCATGCCCAACACGCCCTCTCCGGGCTGTCCAGGACGGTGTTCATCCACGCCTCTCCCCGCTGAGTCTACAGATGTGCACGCACGTGTGTCAGGCTGTGGCGACCCCGGGGCTCCCAGGGGCCTGAGTGGACGTGGGGTGTCTCCAGCCAGAGGAGCAGCAAGCCCTGAGCAAGGTTTGGGCGGGCGACGCGGAAGGAGGGTAAAATTCCGTCCCTGTCCCATGAGGAAAGGTCCGTCCCATGAGGAGAAGCCCAGGAGGGTTTATCTACAAGGGGACGGAGGGGCAAGGCAGCTCTGGGAGCAGGCACAGGGCACACCGCCATAGCTCTAGCCTGAAGGCACGGCCCAGAGTGAAGGCCCTCTGCCCCTCCACCATGCCCCCCACACTCTGCTGCAGGACCCAGGGGTTCCTCGTCCTCCTCCTTTCTTCTCTCCTTGAAACTTTGGAAACGTCTCCCTCAGAATTATGAAAGCATTACGTGTTGATTGCAGAAGATCTAGGAAACACCAAACATGGCAGACAAAAAGGTAAAAGTCAGGGGCGCCCTGCCCACAAAAGCAGGGGTGGTTAATACGTGTTGCAAATCCTTGACCCCCTCCCTAAGCCCCTCTGTTTGAATATGCAGATTGTAGATGCAAAATTTGGTGGACTGCCTTTTTCCATCAACAATCCTGCTAATGTGGACCTAAAATGCCCCGCTGCCCCCTTCCGTTCCTTTCCTTTTCTTTCCTTTTCTCTGAAGGTCATCTCCACGCCCAGTGCGGGGCTTGAACCCGTGACCCTGAGATCAAGAGTTGCGGGCTCTGTGGACGGAGGTGGCCAGGCGCCCCAAATGCTGTGCTGTCATTTCAACAGGCCCCCTCACAGATGATGGGTCACGTGCAAGGACACACTTGTACCTTTGCAATCCAGAGTGTCTGCTGGTCACCACCTTCCCGCCAAGGGGTCAGACTGGGCCCTCGGCAGCGGAAGTACCCGATGGCGCCCAGTAGGCCCAACGAACGTCTACAAGCTGGTCTTGCTAAACAATGTCACCTAAATCTCATGGCAAGGAAGTACTCAGACGGATCCTGCAGTGTGGGACATCCTACAAGCTCAAAACAGTCCACACACCAAGATGGCACATTTGGGGACGGCCCATGCTGCCCCCTCGGCTACGCGTCAGCTCCTGATAGGGAACAGGTGTCGATGGTGGTGAGGGCACTTCCCTTCCGCTTAGGGGCCACGCGCTGAAGAATTCAGGGCCGAGCGTCGCAGTAGCAACAACGTACTACCAGACAGTCCCACCAGCAATAAGCGGGAAACGAGGGGGAGCAATGGGAAAATAGGGGGACGGGAAGGACTTCTGTGGGTTCATTTGACTCATTTTTCAAATTTCCTACAAGTTTGAACAGTGAGGCGAGAGTCAGGGTGGTGGGGGCTTCCGTGTCGAAGGTTCGGTCTGCGAGGGCAGGGCTGCTGCCCCGGTTTGGTTGTTCGAACCTGGGCTGAACCAGGAGCCCCGGCCGCCTGGTCTGAGGCTCTGTGCCCCCGTCAGTGCCCGCCCAGGGCCGAGCGTGCGGGAAACCTGTCCCGGGGCTCCAGGCTTCCCGCCAACCCTGGAGAGCCATTTACCAGTTTCCTGTGGACTTCGGAATAGTAGGGGAAGGAAGGGGGAACTGTAATAGTTTGCTGAAAACTACAGGATGGTCGTTCCTTCTGGAGGGGGGCTCACGGGGGAGGTCAAGTGTTGAGGCTTCCGAGAGGAACGAAGGCTCCGGGTCACATTCATTCCAGAATCGAATGCTCTGTTACCCCACTGTCCTTCTCAGGGTCGAAGGCCGCGGAGACCAGGAGACGCACTTTGGTCCCACTGCCCCCGGACCCCCCAGTGTTCCTTGTAGGGGGCCACAGCCCTTGGGGAGTGGGACAGGGCGCAAAGCGGGTGGAGAATGACCCTCTGGGGACGATTCCTCCTGTTCCTGATACTGAGAACCCAGGAACTGCCTCAGGTCCGCAGTGTCCCCCAAGCTGAGCGTCTCGGGTCCGCAGCGTCCCCCAAGCTGAGCGTCCTTGCTTGGGTCTGGATCTGCCCGGTCGATGGCCCCGTCGGGCTGGCGATCCCGTGGACTCTCGGAGCGTGTGTGCATTAGTTGGTTACAGTCTCCTCCAGGAGGTGTCTCCAAAGCAGGAAGACAGAGACCACGGCCTGGAGCAGGATCAGGATTGCGTCCTATTCGGCCGTGGGTGCTGAGCGGGTGCTCCGTGTCACTAACCCCCAAAATGAATTTTCCCACCAACCCCAGAGGTGGCTTTCTGAAACCGCAGACCTGAGCAGCCTCCTCTCGCGTTCGCAGAGCCAAGCGCACGTCCCCTGCCGGAGAAGACGCCCTCTCCGCCCACGTCTGTCCTGCTTGGTTCCAGGGCTCACGGGTCCCGCCGGGCGCGGCATGCATGAGCAAGAGGAAATGTGGGTTACAGAAGGAGATGCAGGAGGAGCAGGAGTCTGCCGGCTGCGCCTGGGCCATGGGACCCCCCTCCTTGGCCACGGTGCGGCTTCTCCTCCAGTGCAGTCCGCATCGCTTGAATCGGCTCTCAAGCATCCTGACAAATGTCGGTTCAGTCTTTGATTGCTTCCATCGATGGGGGTCTCATTACTCCATAGGCAGTCTTCCTCATATTTTGGGATTGCCTTGCCCCCTCTCCAAGTCCTGCCTGCCTCACCACCCCGCTGACCTGCTGTGGGGCCAGGTGGGGTCTGGCTGGTGGTTCACGGTGCCCTCTGCAGACTGGACACTGAAATCTATGGAGGGACAAAGCCTTGGGACTGGCCATGGGCAAGCCTGAAAGATCACACATCAGATTTTTTTTCTCAACATTTTTTTTCAAGATTTTATTTATTTATTTGACAGAGAGAGACACAGCAAGAGAGGGAACAGGAGCAGGGGCAGAGGGAGAGGGAGACGCAGGCTCCCCACTGAGCAGGGAGCCTGATGCAGGGCTCGGTCCGGGACTCTGGGATCATGACCTGAGCCTAAGGCAGATGCTTAGTGATGGAGTTCCCCAGGCGCCCCTCTCCAATTTTTTTTTTTTTTGTGGTAAAATACACATAACATAAAATTTACCGTTTTTAACCATTTCTAGTCCACAGCTCAGCAGCATTCAAGTCATTCCCTTGCGTGCGACCATCCTATCCCCATGTCTAGGACTCTCCATCTGGTAAAACGGAAACTCTGTCTCCAGGAAGCACTGACTCGATCCCCGGCCCCAGTTGCCGAGCGCTCACCTTCTACTCTCCCTCTGGATCTGACAGCTCCAGGGACCTCACAGACGGGAAACCAGAGCGCTTGCCCTCCTGTGAGCCGCCGTTTCCGGGAGCAGGAGGTCTGCAAAGCCCCTCTGCGCTGTAGCCCGCTGTGGGACTCTCTTCCTTTTTGAGGCCGAGTCCTAGCCTGTCGCTCGCGGGGACCGCATTGGCTTGTCTGCTCGTCTGCCCGGGGACGCCTGGGTCGCCTCCCGCCTTGGCGCCTGTGAATGTTGCTGCGTGAACACAGGCGTGCCCTTAGCTCCTCGGGCGCCTGCTTTCCCTTCTCTGGGTCTACACCCACAAGTGGAATTGCTGGGTCATCTGGTAATTCTATTTTTAATTTTTTGAGGAGTGAGAACACTCTTCCACAGCGGCTACTCTCATTCCCCTTCCCACCCACAGGGCACTGGGGTCCAGTTTCCCCAGTTTTGCCAACACTCCCTTTCTGGCTTTGTTTTGCTTTTTTGTTTTGTTTTTAAGATTTTACTTATTTGACAGAGAGAGAGAGAGAGCATGAGCAGGCTCCCTGCTGAACAGAGAGTCTGATGCGGGGCTCGATCCCAGGACCCTGACATCATGACCTGAGCCGAAGGCAGACGCCTAACAACTGAGCCACCCGGGTGCGCCTTTAACAGTTTTTTGAACAAAATTTTTAAATTTTAATGAATTCCAAAATACCAGTTTTATCTTCTATGACAAATGCTTTTAGTGTCCTGCACAATCTCTGCCGATGGGAGTCTCACAGATTCTCACTGTATCTTCTAGAAGTTTTATGGTTTTAAATTCTCATTTGGGTCTCCGAGGCACTCGGGGCTCAGGAGCCCCAGGATGCGTCCGTGGCTGTACTCGAGGCTGGTAAGCGTGTCCCTGTGGCCACACACCGCGTGCAGGTCAGCCGCTTGGCAAGGTGAGCCAAAAAGCCATTTTATGGATATTTCCGCCACTTAAATGCCTCAAACGCACGGTTTGAGGATGTGACTGCCGTGGCACTCGTCAGCCACACAGAGATCAACGAAAAGCATTCGGAATTCACAAGAACCTGCAGGGAAGGTCAGCCCTGTGCTCTTCCTTTGTTTCTCCGGGGTCGGTGCCTCCTTTTTTTCTCTATCCGTTTTATGGAAATGCCGAGTATATGGGGCTGGTTCGTGACGCCACCGCTATGACCCATATTTCGTATTACTCTGTGTCTGAGCGGAGCAGGACGCCCGGGGGGCCCCGTGTGGTCAGGAGCTCCCACAGGCCCAGGCGCAGGGCGCTGGGGTCGGCCGCCGAGTCTGACTGCGGAGCCGCTCGCTGCGTTTGCCGGAGCTCTTCCTCTGCGCGCTTCACCTTTGGCTTTTCTGTTCATTTGATGGGAAACGTGTGACAGCCTCAGTGACCTGTCGTGAGCAAGTCAGAAGCTTCATAGCGCCCATCAGCCGAAGCCTGGCTGGCCCCTTTCCCAGGTCAGACAGACGCTGCTCACTTTCTTACCGGAACCAGGAGATGCCCACGAGCGTTGCAGGAGGGTCACAGGGGTTTAGACGGCACCCCTCTCCCTGGGCCTGTTGATTCTACATGCGGATACGTCCTCAGGGCATGGGGTTCAAGCAGTAAGCATCGGGGGCCCCATTCCCAGCTTCCCCCACATCTACTCTGCCTCCCAGGCCCGAGGCTCCCACCATTTTCTCCTTTGTACCCTCCCACGCCCTGCGACTCTTTTGAAAAATTCTAAAGCTATGGAATAGTGAATATTTCATATTTTTCACTTGGATGCATAGATTATGAACACTTTGCCCCATTTTCTCTCTTATGTATTCGTACATGTGCCTCCCGTCCGAGGCTTTCAGTGAGTGGCATGCGTGTGTGTTTGCAGGACGTGCATGGTCTGTGCCCTTTCAAGTAGACACTTTGCAAACGTCCCAGCACGTCCCCTCCAACACATGGCACCCAAAGTCAAGGTCGCTACTCTTCATTTCTCCAGAACTGTAACCGGCACATCACCAGTAATGTCTAAGGAATGGCGGAGAAATGCACAGTAAAGGTACTGAGTTCTCCTTTTTAATCCTTTCAAAAAAAAGACACATGGAGAACTGCAACAGGGTCGAAATAGGAACCCCCTGTGGGCCCCGCCCCGGCCGCCCCACAGACTTTCTGAGCTCGCTGGGGTCACACTGCGCATTCTGTCACCGTGAGCTGGAGCTCGTGTGGTCACATAGAGATCTGTCGTGTTCATGTGTTATTTTTAAAATGGTTTTGGAAAAGTTTCAGTAGCTGATATATTCACTAGTTTAACCGTCTAGAGAACCGCTCAAGAACAAGTCTCATTTTCATCCCGGGCCCTGTCCTCCTGGTGCCCCCCTCCCCCCCGCCCCAGCGTTTGGGGTTCGACCTCAGAGCCCCCAAGCCACTGCAGTTGTGTTTCTTTTCGCACAGAAGGCAGCAGGGCACACGCACCGGCCACACTTGGGCGTTCGGCAGTCGGCACAGGTCTTGGTGTGGATAACGCGATTTCTAAGAGCGTATGTGTGGGTCTCAGGAACCCTGGAGTGTGTGGTCGAGTCTGTTTCAGGGTCTGAGCAAGGATTAAGCTGCTATTTCTTTCTCTTTTTTAAAGACTTTATTTTATTTGAGAGAGAGACAGAGGGAGGGAGAGAGAGAGGACAAGCAGGGGGAACAGCAGGCAGAGAGAAGCAGGCTCCCCACTGAGCAGGGAGCCCGAAGCGGGGCTCGATCCCAGGACCCCGAGATCACAACCTGAGCAGAAATAAGAGGCTTCACCGCCTGAGTCTCCCCACCCCGCCCCGCCCCAGTGCCTTCAAGCAGCTGTTTCCAACACAAACTGTGGATGTGTTTTCTTTTTTTTTTTTAAGATTTTATTTATTTATTTGACAGACAGAGATCACAAGCAGGCAGAGAGGCAGGCAGAGAAGGGGGGGGGAAGCAGGCTCCCCGCCGAGCAGAGAGCCCGATGTGGGGCTCGATCCCAGGACCCTGGGATCATGACCTGAGCCGAAGGCAGAGGCTTTAACCCACTGAGCCACCCAGGCGCCCCGACAACGTGTTTTGAAGGCAGGAAATCTAAACCGTTAACCACTTGTATATGTCGGCCTCTTTGCGGGTGATGAAGTCTTGGGTGGCCTTCAAGTTTTTTTTTTTTTTTTTTTAAAGATTGTATTTATTTGACGGAGAGAGAGAGACAGCGAGAGAGAGAGCACAAGCAGGGGGACTGAGAGAGGGAGAAGCAGGCTTCCCTGCAGAGCAGGGAGACCCATGCGGGGCTCGATCACAGGACCCCGGGCCGAAGGCAGACACTTCACCACTAAGCCTTGTGCCCGGCCTCTGAGATTTTTGACTGACATATGTCTCCTTGAGGTTTCCGAGGGGGTGTTTTGGTTAAATATGTATGTGAAATAGCCCATTCTCATAGAATACCTCGTGTTTTCATGATTCCTTTTATCTGGGGATCTCCAAGAACTATCCCAACATCCCTGGAAAGGTATGGTAGCGGCCCCTAGGTGTGCCTTACAGATAGGGACATCGAGGCTCGGGGCATGGTTAAAGTCACGGCATCACCGCCGCTGACGTTTCACTGGGCATTCAGGGGATGCTGGGCACAGGGTTGAATTCAGGTGTCACATCAGTGTGGCCAGTACTTAAAAGCAGCTGGTTTTCTGGCCTCTGGGTTAGTCCTCTGCTCTCTCCCTGTTCCCCTAAAAAACCCAGCTGTCCCAGAGACGGCAGCGTGGGAGCTTCAAGATTGAATGAGTTGCTTGCAAGCTATTTGTGTTTCCTTTCAGAAGATCAGGGGACTCTCCAGTGCTCAACTCTCACACCCCTGCACCGTGTCTTGCAACCCCCCCACCCCTCCAACCTCGCGTTCCCTCCAATCACCCAGGTCTGCCTCCCATTGCCACGCAGGCTCCTTCACGGTAGTCCCACCCGTATCCGCCTTTTCTTCTTCCCGTGTTTTGAAGGAACAGATGTAAATCCCTCCTTCTCAAGGTGAGTTCCCTTCCTTCACGCTTTGTCCTGAACCTCCTGACCTCCTCCCAGAAGGAACTCCTTTCCCGATTGCTTTTCTCTCCTGTTCTGTTGTCCCAGCGGCTTTGATTGGAAAGGTGCTGGAGGGCCTTTGGGGCAATGGCCAGACATAAACAACAAAACACAACCGTGAAACCCCAAGGCGTCCCTTGACCTTCATTCTCCAGCTACTGGCTTTCTTCCTCAGTCCGTTCCAGGATGAATGCTGCCTCCCCCACCCAGGTCCCCGCAGAGCAGCCCTCTGCCAACCTGGGCGAGGACCAGATTCTGCGGGTACCCCGGTCCTTGGCTGCCCGCTGTCATCGGGGAAGCTTGTGAGCTTCTGCACCGAAACCCTTCTCAGAGAAGCCTGTCACCCGGAGCTGGGTAGCAGGGGTGCGTGAGCACCTGGTTCCGGGGGTCCCAAACACACTGGGTCAGCCACTCGCCATTGACAAAGTCCAAAGGTACAGAGACGCGTGGCGGTGAAAGAAGAAAGGAAGTTACTTCAGTGAGGCCAGCCCTGGAAGACAGTGGGCTAAGATCTCAAGGACGCCGCGAAATGCTGGACCGACTTCTGGGTTTATTTTTTATTTTATTTTATTTTTTTAAAAGATTTTATTTATTTATTTGACAGACAGAGATCACAAGTAGGCAGAGAGGCAGGCAGAGAGAGAGGGGGGAAGCGGGCTCTCTGCTGAGCAGAGAGCCTGGGGCGGGGCAGGACCCCAGGACCCTGGGATCATGACCTTAGCCGAAGGCAGAGGCTTAACCCACTGAGCCACCCAGGCGCCCCCGACTTCTGGGTTTATATAAGGAAAACGTGGGGCGAAGGAGGGTGGGTCCGTGAAGGCTGGCACTGAAGGTCAAATGGGTCACTGTCTTAGAGTCAGTAGTGCAGGGGAGGGTGGTCCTTACCCTCCAGGGCAGAGTTTCCGCTCCCACCACAGGATGCTTGTCTTGGGGTCTTCTGCCTGCGCCAAGGGACCAGCTGAAAAGAAGAACCCACTGCAAAGTTGGAGGTCAAAATGGAGGCACCTGAGTCCACTTTGACCTACACACACACACACACACACACACACACACGAATATAATTTTATAAAGATGGTTTCACATTATGTGCACCCTCTTAATGTATCTTGGATGTGTTTGCTGTTGAGAAATAGAGCAGCCCTGGGGCGCCTGGGTGTCTGAGTCGGTTAAGCATCTGCCTTCGGCTCAGGTCATGATCCCAGGGTCCTGGGATGGAGCCCCACATGGGGCTCCCTGCTCAGCGGGGAGCCTGCTTCTCACTCTCCAGCTCTGCCTCTGTTCCTTTACTCTCTCGATCACTCTTTCTTTCAAACAAATAATCTTAAAAAAGAAAAAAAGAATGTCATTATTATCTTAATGGCTGGCCTGGTATTTCCTGGTAAGGAGGAGCTGGTGGTCTGCAAATCTTGCGTGTACCTTTTTTCTCCTTGTTTCCTGCATTTATTGGCTTTGGGAAATTTCTACAAATGTTCTTGAATCAAACATAAATTTCACAGTGTGATAAAAATTGCCCCACTGGCATTCCGGACATTCAGCAGGTGCTCCTGGACTCTAGGATGCGCTTGGCAGGGTGCGGGGCTGATGTCTGCCCACTTCTTCCTGTCACGGGCACGTGTTCCTGGGAAGTCTGTGCCTTTCCTCAGTTTCTCAAAGAGGCCGTGACACAGAGGAGCCATCATTTACTGTTACTCTCTGCAGGCTGAGATGAGTGCGTGGGACGAACCCTTCCCACAAGCCTATTATCTCCATTTTATAGATGTGGCAACCAAGTCATAGAAGCTCCCACTTTCCCACCCATCCTGGAAACCCCAGGTGTGCCTATGTCTGGACTCCCTTTCCCACCAGATGAGGACTGAAGTCTTTGCTGTCCACACAAGTAATTATTTCCCATCCTTGGGGCTGGAAGTCTCTGTGCCCGCAAGCTGACAGTCACACAGTCCCTGAAGGCCACCTTCCTGCTCGGCTCTCTGCCTCCTCATTCCTAAGTGAAGCTCTAAATGGGCTTCACTCACCCCAGTTTAGATCCTTGCTGTTCCGTTTTTAGTTGATTGTACTCTGGAGTTTCCAGGAGCATCACCATCTGGGCTAAAATTAATTTTGGGATAAATCCTCAATCTTATTTTTAAAAAAATATTTATTTGACAGAGATCACAAGTAGGCAGAGAGGCAGGCAGAGAGAGAGGAGGAAGCAGGCTCCCCACGGGGCAGAGAGCCCGATGGGGCTCGATCCCAGGACCCTGGGATCATGACCTGAGCCAAAGGCAGAGGCTTTAATCCACTGAGCCACCCAGGTGCCCCCTCAATCTTATTTTGAAAGATCCTGTTGTTTACTTAAGAGTTTTTTTTTTTTTTAAGAGTCACTTAAATATTGCCATGTCATTTAATGTCACTTAATGTTTATCCCAGTCCACCCAGCTTACCACGTGAATCCCAGTGGGGGTGGGGGTGGGGGATGGGGGATGGGGAGAGCCTTGTTTTGTCTACTTGGTTTTTCTTTTCTTTTTCTTTTTTTTTTCCTGCTTGGTTTTCTGATAATACAGTCCCCTGCACTGACAGGTGTTTTAATTTTTTTCTTTTTTGGAGGGAGGTTGAACAAGTTATTTGTGGATAGCCTGCCACTTACTATTTAAAATTCATGTTTCTGTCCTGTCTGCATTTCAAGATTAGCTCACACTTGCTGTAGGGACTTATTTCAATGTGAAATGTCACATGATAGGACTGTCAACACTGGAAGGGACCTGAAATTCCATCAGCCAGCTGGTATATACCGTTACAAATGACAGTGGCAAACTGTGGATGTACCTGAATGAAATTCCAGTCTTTGCTGAGATTATCTTGGGTTTTATCATGAGGTATCCATACCAAAAGCAAATACTGTCTTTTTTTAAAATAGATTTTTATTTTTATTTATTTTTTTAAAGATTTTATTTAGTTATTTGACAGAGATCACAAGCAGGCAGAGAGGCAGGCAGAGAGAGAGGAGGAAGCAGGCTCCCTGCTGAGCAGAGAGCCTGATGTGGGGATGTGGGGATGTGGGGATGTGGGGATGTGGGGATGTGGGGATGTGGGGATGTGGGGATGTGGGGATGTGGGGATGTGGGGCTCGATCCCAGGGTCCTGGGATCAGGGCCTGAGCCGAAGGCAGAGGCTTTAACCCACTGAGCCACCCAGGCGCCCCAAGTAACTACTGTCTTATTCCTTCCTTTTGACCATTTATATGATCTACTAAAGAAAGAATAGGGAACTGACTCATATAAAGACATGTTTTTTGTTTTCTTTTGCTAACAGGTCACTTATTAAAAACTATGGTGTAAGTGATAAAATGAATGTTTAAGAAACACAAGAAAAGAATACACACAATATAAAACTATCTTTTGTTTTTAAGTAGTGCCAGGGAGCATGAATTCCTCTTCCAGTTCCTTCTACCTGGATTAAGGTTCAAATTAACATGAGGTAGATCAGCAGGAAAAAGATCAAATTTAATAGCTTACACATAGGACATCTACAGAGGCAAGGAAATTCCAGAGACAGACAAAATGAGATATGTATATGTCATCCTGAATTAAGAAAAAGGTAGGGGTCTGGGGCTTTGAAGGGAAGTAATGTAATTCACAGGGCAATAAGAAAAAGAGCAAATGTTCGCTAATTAGATGTGTGTCCTGCCGTAGGATGGGTCACTCACATAAAATTTCTCTCTGGTAGTAACCACTGTTCTTGGGAAGACTCCCAATTTAGATTCTTCCATGTAATTAAGGGAGGGGCAAAAAAAAAAAATTCTGTTGCGCCTACAGGGTCTCCTTTGCCATTAGCTCAAAATATTCTTCATGCCAGACTGGCCCACCTTGGGGCAGTCTGTCCCCCAGAGTAGGACAAACTAGAGGCAGGGCTACTTAAGCCTTCCCAGTGCCTAGTGTGAAGCTTATTAATCAGATGTTATAAATAAAAAGCGTTGGAAGTATCTTCTACTAAAAGCTCTCAAGGGCTTAGATCAGTTGGGAGGTGGGGGGAAGTTGTCCCTTCTCTGCTCCCAGGTTCTGACCGAAGACCAAGTCAGAGGAGGAGCGCAAACAGAAGCATAACAATGTGTGCACCTCGGAAAACCGAGGAGCCCACTGAAATGCTCTAAGACCCCGTCTTCAACACTGCCCTGGAGCGGAAGCCCGAGGATGCTGGGGTGGGGAGTCAGCTCCAGGAGGGGAGCAGGGGTGGGGGTGG
>PISX010028103.1:0-22004 GCA_004024625.1 Mellivora capensis
GTCCATATACACCATGGAGTATTATGCCTCCATCAGAAAGGATGAATACCAGACTTTTGTAGCAACATGGACGGGGCTGGAAGAGATTATGCTGAGTGAAATAAGTCAAGCAGAGAGAGTCAATTATCATATGGTTTCACTTATTTGTGGAGCATAGCAAATAACACGGAGGACATGGGGAGATGGAGAGGAGAAGGGAATTGAGGGAAATTGGGGGGGAGATGAACCATGAGAGACTATGAACTCTGAAAAACAACCTGATGGTTTTGAAGGGGCGGAGGGTGGGAGGTTGGGGGAGCCAGGTGGTGGGTATTGTGGAGGGCACGCATTGCATGGAGCACTGGGTGTGGTGTAAAACTATGAACTCTGTTACGCTGAAAAGAAATAAATTAAAAAAAAAAAGATGAAAACTCAAGAACTTATGCACAGTGCATATTTACTTAGGTAAAACAAAAAGCACAGGTTGCCCCTGCAGCAGACTGGAATGGGAGAAGGTGGAACAATGAAAATTCTTCTATCCTATTAGTTTTAACTCTGTACATGTAATTTTGATAACTTTTTCTTTTTCATTAAAGTAAGTTACAAAGAAGATTCCCCAAACCATCCATACTGCCCAGCTTTAGGTTTAAAAATGTGTTTTTCAAAATCAAAATTTTGATTATAAAATTATAAATTATTAAGTTTTATAATACTTATAACTTAAAAGATTGAAAACCTTCATGAAAACAACTTTTAAAAAAGCAACTTAAGAAATTTCTTAATAAGGGACTTAAATCTTTGCTTACTGGGAATTCAGAAAGTTAAAATTCTGGATCCTAATTGAGGTGCATTTCATGTCTAAAAACTAAAAGAGAAGATCCTCTCCTCTACCCCATGCTTACTTTATCTCCCCTCATTTCTGAAACCTGTGCAATCTCTCCCCTCCCAATGGAGAAGTCTCCTGCAGTCTCTCCTAAGTCCCGTGGATACCCATGCCACACGGCCTTTCCTCTGCAGTATAGCAAATAGAGCATCACCTTGGAATAAGACATCTGAGTTTAGTTCCAGCTCTGCTACTTCTGCACTGTGGATATGGTAAGCCTACTTCTCCTAATAGAAAAGCAATACCTTCCTCTCTATCTTTCAGAATTAAATCAAATTGTATGTTTGGATGTACATAGAGCAAGAGATGAACTACTTTGCACACAGTAGCTATTTATAAATAGGCATTCCCCGATTGGAGAAAAACAATGAAGAAGACGTAGTAACACAATCAGAACAAAAATTTTACCTCCTGCGATCCTAAGCCCCTTTTAAGCCAGGAACATTGAGAGCTTCTGGAAGTCTTGCTGTAGTCACCAGCACCACTAGACATTGGCCTCTGCAAATCCTCTCCAAAGGTGATTCATGGACAGCTTTGTCTCTGTTAACAAAGTTCACATGCGAAGATGAAAAAGGTTGACTTTTTTCCAAAATATTTTGAAAACATTCTTAGGACGGTAAAAAGTACTAGGACATATAACATATACTTTAAAATACGTTCATGGGCAGAAATCCCCTTAATTCTAGTATAGTAAAAGAAATGGGCACAGATCTCAAACGCAAGAGCAGAGAAAACATAACTTGTGCAGCCTATTTGGAACAACAGCTGACTGCCTAAACAGAGATCTTCTAGTCCATAAAAATAGGGGCTCTTGGGGGGCTGTGGCTACAAAATCACTATTTGCATCATTGCATGGAAAAAAGATCCATAAATTTAGAATTGCTTAAGTAAGTAGAAAAAACACCACACATACTTAATAAGAGCCCATGTGTTATAATTTGGACATTCTTTTTTTTTATTTTTTTATTTTTTTATACATATAATGTATTATTAGCCCCAGGGGTACAGGTCTGTGAATCGTCAGGTTTACACACTTCACAGCACTCACCATAGAACATACCCTCCCCAATGTCCATAACACCACCACCCTCTCATGACCCCCCCTCCCCCCAGCAACCCTCAGTTTGTTTTGTGAGATTAAGAGTCCCTTATGGCTTATCTCTCTACCAATCCAACTTGTTTCATTTATTCTTTTCCTACCCCCCCCAAACCCCCCACGTTGCATCTCCACTTCCTCATATCAGAGAGATCATATGATAGTTGTCTTTCTCCGATTGACTTATTTCGCTAAGGATGATACCCTCTAGTTCCATCCACATTGTCACAAATGGCAAGATTTCATTTCTTTTGATGGCTGCATAGTATTCCACTGTATATATATACCACTTCTTCTTTATCCATTCATCTGTTGATGGAAATCTAGGTTCTTTCCATAGTTTGGCTATTGTGGACATTGCTGCTATAAACATTTGGGTGCACGTGCCCCTTTGGATCACTATATTTTTATCTTTAGGGTAAATACCCAGTAGTGCAATTGCTGGGTCAAAGGGTAGCTCTATTTTTAACTTTTTGAGGAACATCCATCAGACAACAAAAAGAAATTAAAGTCATCCAAATCGGCAAAGAAGTCAAACTATCACTCTTTGCAGATGATATGATACTATATGTGGAAAACCCAAAAGACTCCACTCCAAAACTGCTAGAACTTGTACAGGAATTCAGTAAAGTGTCAGGATATAAAATCAATGCACAGAAATCAGTTGCATTTCTTTACACCAACAACAACAAAAGAAAGAGAAATTAAGGAGTCAATCCCATTTACAATTGCATCCAAAACCATAAGATACCTAGGAATAAACCTAACCAAAGAGCCAAAGAATCTATACTCAGAGAACTATAAAGTACTCATGAAAGTAATTGAGGAAGACACAAAGAAATGGAAAAATGTTCCATGCTCCTGGATTGGAAGAACAAATATTGTGAAAATGTCTATGCTACCTAAAGCAATCTACACATTCAATGCACTCCCTATCAAAATCCCACCCATCTTTTTCAAAGAAATGGAACAAATAATCCTAAAATTTATATGGAACCATAGCTGAGAGGACCAGGTCATTCTTCTATGAACTGGCTCCACTCTTAGAGTGAAAGCTCTACTCTAAGAGCAGCAGGCCTAGAATACAAGAGCTCCAATCTCCTTCCCTGCACCAGCTCATTTTTATGACAGAAATTCCATGCAATAATACCACGGGTTACTACCCCTCTTCACTTATAGAGAGTATCAGGGGAAGGAGTCACTCTGGAAAACCAGGTCCCTGCCCCTAGTCCCAGGACAGTAACTCGGGTTCTGGCCAGTGGAAAGGAAGGACATAAAGGCAAAGAGCTCTACAGCTCTGCATGGAGGGACTGACTTTATTAGGAACAAGTAGAGAACTCCACATCTAAGGGTAGGGCTATAGTTCAATAAAGTTTTACTTACAAAAACAAGGATGTTAGAATTTAAACCAAATGTTCAAATACAAACTGTACATGAATGTTCACAGAAACAATATTCACAAGAACCAAATGAAAGCAATCCAAATGTCCATCAATTGACAATGGGTAAATAAAACATGGTATATCCATGTATGGGAATATTACACAGCAGTAAAAAGAAAAGAAGTACTAATATATGCTACAACATAGATGAACCTGGAAAAGACGATGCTAAGTAAAAAGAAGCCAGGCATCAGGAAAGGTCACATATTGTATAATTCCATTTATATTAAATGTCCAAAATAGGCAAATCTGTGGAAACAGAAAATAGATTAATGGTTACTTATGGATGGTGGGAGGAGGTGTTAAGAAATGGCAAGGGACTGCTGATGAGTACAGGATTTCTTTAAGGGGAAAAAACATTCTAAAATTACATTCTGGTGACTGTTGAACATCTCTATGGATATATAAAAATAAATTATATAATTTAAATGGGTGAATTTTATGGCATATGAATTATATCTCATAAATGTTGTTTGCTTTTTTCTTTAATCTATATTGGGGCACCTGGGTGGCTTAGTCAGTTAAGTGTCTGACTCTTGATTTTGGATCAGGTCATAATCTCAGGGTTGTAAGATCAAGCCCCACCTCAGACTTTGCACTGGGCATGTACCCTACTTAAGATTCTCTCTCTTCCTCTCCCTCTGTCCCTCCTTGCTTTAAAAATTAAAAAAATATATAAACATTTAAA
Source organism: Mellivora capensis (assembly GCA_004024625.1). NCBI lineage: Eukaryota > Metazoa > Chordata > Mammalia > Carnivora > Mustelidae > Mellivora > Mellivora capensis. The sequence goes on from PISX010028103.1 coordinate 4,089, forward strand.
GTTTTAAATTTAAAAAATACATTTAGGGGCGCCTGGGTGGCTCAGTGGGTTAAAGCCTCTGCCTCAGGTCATGATCCCAGGGTTCTGGGATCGAGCCCCGCATCGGGCTCTCTGCTCGGCAGGGAGCCTGCTTCCTCCTCTCTCTCTGCCTGCCTCTCTGCCTACTTGTGATCTCTGGCTGTCAAATAAATAAATAAAATCTTTAGAAAAATAAAAATAAAAAAATACATTTATAAAATACACTTAAAATTTTTTAAAAAATCTATACTGACCTGAGGTCATGTTCTCATCATTATTTTTTAAACTATCTGCAATATCATTTTCTTACAATTTATTTTTCTCTTCTAGAAGTAAAATATAGATCATTTTTATTTAATTGATACAACTGCTTAGTAGAGTTTTTAAATATATAAATAGATTCATGAAAAAAAAATGTGAATGGGGTAGGGTGGGAAAAGTTTACGGGCAGGAGATAGGTTTTCTTCCTAATGCAAGCCTACAAGATCCTACCCACCCACACTACCATGGCTACTATGGTCTTAATGGTTCTTGGGCCCAGTCTAGACCAGTAAGGCCTAAAAAGAAATATAAAATTGTACAAGGGACACTAACCATCTCTACAGACCCATGGCTAATCAGTAGCCTGATTATCCTGACATACTGACCTCTCCCAACATATCAGGAGCCCTTTCTCTGAACCTACAAGGTCACCCATCTCCTGTAAAATGCTTAGGCACATTATTTTCCACCGGTCAGCTGGAGGTGGTTTCTCCAGGTTCACTCCAGCTAAGGAATATAAAAGTACCACAGGAAAACCAAACTTGTTAATTTATGAATGTTGAGTATCAGAGCATTTTGAAGCATTTATTACTATAATTTTTTATATTAAACATAGGATTTCTGCATATAATGTTAATATATGTTCCCTATTTTGAACTTTAGCTATTTTATTTGCTTTGAGTCTATCATAGTGGCAGCCATAGAAAGAATCTACTTACACCTTTCAAAACCTGCATTTGTCACAACACTAAGTTGCTGAAGTTTGATTATTCAACACATTAAGCAACGAATCTGAGGAAAAATTAGCATTCATTGTGTTTAAAATAAAATAGATGAATATCTGTTAAACTCTGCTAGAATGATGCATGTTTTACTAAGAACAGTTTGTTCAAATACATTTCACCAAGAAATATTTCAATATTCCTAAGATTTTCCAATATTATTAATTTCAATAATACTAAGATTTTCTAAGTCTGTATTTTTTAATCACTTGAACTTATATCACCCAAAACACAGTATGGCAAAAGCCCTCTGATAACCACTTTGTGCATTTGAATAGGCCAGGAGGCCAATTCAACAGGAAGCCACATTTTATCATGAGGAAAAAAAAAATCTCTGAATATAGGAAGACTGGTTTTGATTTTTTGTGTCAAGCTCTCTATGTTTGAATGACTTCCAAACTTCACTAAATGTATTTTTTTTCATTCCTCCCATTTATTTTTATATCTCTTAAAGGACAAGTAAGATCTTAAGTCTAAAGAGATAGGTAAAGTGCCTATCTTTGTATGTTGCAAATTGCAACAAATTTGCAATTTGTTATTGCAAATAACAGTTAATGAAAACTTTTAAAGTAGGAATGCCAAGGGAGGGAAAAATGAAGTCTTGTCTAGACCCAGTCAGCTCTGCTTGACCTAGTTAGAGTTAAATGATATATCAATGGGAAATTCAAAGTAAGCGAACTAGCCTGTTTTGTAAAAGGTGTCTCTGCTGACTTGAGAAGAATGACATCTGATCCTTCTAAAGAAAACACATTTCTCACGGCCATCAGCATACTACCAAGGAAAAGAGAGGAATAAGCTAAAGCATAAATATTACTATTCCTAGAGGATGCCCTTCAAGAAAGGAAGGTTTTGTCTTGGCTGTGTTTATATAAGTCTTTGGAATATTTGACCAAAAAAATTTCACATAAATGCAAGTCACAGCCAATGAAGTAGAAACTAGTTCAATATGTCCAAACACAAACTCCAGGCAACCACAGAAAAAAATATCATGTTCTCTTGGAGCTTCCATAGTAAATAAATAATGAAGATGACATTGCTAAGACTGTACAACAGTGGTCAGGCTGCAAATGTGACTTAGTTAATAGGCTGACCAAATCAGAACCCAAGAATGTGTTGGAAAGGAGTTGCTATGAGATGGATTAGTACAGATTTGTTTGTGAAACAAGTCAAGCACTTTCAGTGAGTGGAATTAAATAGTACTCTAAATTGGACAAAGTTAATGAAGCCACAAAGTGTACTGAAGCCATCAGTTCTTTATTAATCGTTCAAAAAAGGGGGAAAGAAATTTTGGTAGATGATAAAGACAATGGCCCTATTTCAGGTCAGTTGGGAAATAACAAAAATAACCTCTTCTTCCCCAACCCCAGTTATATGAAGATCTTAGATATGTGGTTTACTTCAATAGACATTCCCAGAAATCAGGAGAATATTCCTTAGAACATACATAACATATCTCCTGTACAGAAAATAAAAAACTAACTATAGCACAAGTCTACTAATAGTGCAAGTTAATATTCCCAAATACCTGTGATTTTTATAAGTCATGTGTCTCTAAGAAATAGTAAATAAAAAGATGAAAGTATATCAAAATAGTCCAAATTTGGCATCATTCTATGGTCAATCATTCATTAAAGTCAATTGCTTCTGTGCCTCTCTCTCTCTTTCTCTCTTTCTGTGTGTGTGTATGTGTGTGTGTGGATATACATGTAAATATGTATTCTTTAGTGGATCACAAATTTACTTGAGAAATAAAGATGTGGCAACAGTAGCTCTGCCTTTATTTAAAGACTTTCCCCTCAAGATTTTGGCATCAATTCTTTTTTTTTAAGTATTTTATTTATTTATTTAACAGAGAGAGAGAGATCACAAGCAGGCAGAGAAGCAGGCAGAGAGAGAGGGGAAAGCAGGCTCCCCGCTGAGCAGAAAGCCCGATGTGGGGCTCGATCCCAGGACCCTGAGACCATGACCTGAGATGAAGGCAGAGGCTTAACCCACTGAGCCACCCAGGCACCCCTTTGGCATCAATTCTTAAATATCTCTTGAAGAAGACTATGAAGTCTAGATCTTTGCAAGGGTAAACTGTTTGCCCAGGCCTCATAGAGTATAACTGTGGCCCAATTAAAAGTAATATCTCTTATTTCACTAACTAATGGCTCAGATTGTTCACCAAAGTTCTCCCTCAATAATTCTTAGGATTCCCTCAAGCATGTGTTATAGGAGTTCACAAACAGTCCTCCAAATGATCAACTAGGCTCCACCATGTTCTTCTCAACCTAACCCCCTTCACTGATGTCTGCTACTGGAAAAACAACATGACGGTAGTTTACTAAATTCATGTAGCAACAGCTCACCATGAAGATTTGATGTTTGTAGAAGGATGCTGCTTCTTATTGCTTGCAAGCTGCCTGAAAAATCTTAAGAAGAAAATGATACTAATTTCCCCTAGAGACTTCAGTGCTCTGAAACAGCCATGTGCTTTCTACAGAAGTGGAGGGGCTGTGCTTTTTCCCTACTTTCCAACATTTTTTGCCACAAGAGAACTAAACTGAAGTATGTACCCACTTGTCTCACTAAGAATCTCAAGAAAAGGTCTCCTCAGCTTTCATTTATATTTTGTTTGTCTGTCTGTCTCTCTCCCTCCCACCAAAATGCTTAGACAAACATCCATGGGACCAGGTCAAGGGATCAACCTAAAAAAACAGACCTGTGCTATAATCCTTATTCTTTCATTCCCTTGGCTTCCATATCAAATATATACTCCCTCAGTATCTTCCAGCAACAAAAACAAACAAAACAAAAACAAACAAAGAAAACAGGAAAATCTTATCCAAACTGGTTCCTCCAAAGAGTCTCCTCGCAGGCTGCCCCACCAGTTCATTAGATATATCTAAATCCCTACCTGGATTAATATAAAGGCCCCAGCTACACAGGGAAACTCAAAATAAAGCAAAATCCCATCTTAGACCATTTGGTCTCAGAAATAAAGTACAAATGTGAAGCTGGTATAGGTTGAAGAGTGATCATGAAACAACTCTATAATGAGCTATCCATACTAGAAGGATTCTTTAGCTAGGGGTACAAATGGTGACTCCTGACCAAGAGGCAATGAGAAGGCATCTGTTAGGGACTAACACCAAGGCTATAGGATGGAGGTAGAGGTCTTCTTCTTTGTTGACAAAGGATACTAAGCCCAAGGAAAAAAGCATGTGGTATCTATGCTCTCCATCTATTGATCTATCTTCATAAACCAGATAATACTAGGACAGAACCTGAAAATGGTATGGGAAAAGAAAGAAGGTAACAGGGAGTACAAAAGTATATCAGTCACCAAAACTACTGTTTTCCTCAAATTATGTTTTTAGAACTTTTCTGGAAACCAAGTAGTAAACATAATTCCAATAGATGTAAAAACTATGTATAATCACATAGTCTTGTGCAAGTGCCATGCCCTTTAGAATTTTGGTTATATCATTTTAAAAGGGGCAGGGGAAGAGAAAACCTCATTTTTGTCCCTTACAGACTGTGCCTAATAAGCTTAACTGATTTAAACCCAAAAGGCCTTTGTTAAAACATGAAAAGATGGTTTGTTTCCTCCCACAGAAGGAAGCAAGTATTTCACTACTATCTGTTTCCTCTATCTGAAAGTTCTCATACAAAGGGCTATTCTAGGATAAAAGCTCTGGAGAACCCACAAGATGTGGCAGATTGAGAATAAGTAAAGAATAATAAAAGGAATTAGTAAGACTCTCTTTTGTAAGAAAGGGAGATCATACTGGCTACTCTCCAACACCCTTTTCTTGGCTTTAACACCATCAAATGGAGGAAGTCAATGAGTTCTCTTTAAACCACTGCAACCTGCATTTCTGTCACTTGCAACCAAAAGGGTTCTGACAAATACACTGTGCAAGAAGCATAAGTTATGAATCATGAAAAATGTATTGGGAAAAGTAAAGTAAACCAATCAGCTAACTAGCTGAGATTAATTTTATGACATTATGTCATGATTGCAAATTCGTTTCAGAAAATTAGTAAAGAGGAATAGAGGGATGATAAATCAGTTAATGTAGGGTCACATAAGGATCTGTGCTCTGGCATCTGAGGTGACATTACAGCTTAAAAATCCTGGAGCCAACCATTTTTCCTAGGCAGTATATTTTAACAGTAAGTCCCAATTCAAGAACAAAAAAAGGAGGCAGCTGATAATGGACATTTACTCCCTTGACATGAAATATTTGAAACAGCCCACTGGTCCCTATTTTTAGATTAAAAACCAATCACTGGAAAAGGCCCATAACCAGCACAGTAATGAGCCCATGGCCATTTATTTATAGTTAGCTCAAGCTGATTCATGAGCTGCAACTCAATGTCTGGTAAGTACTATGTGACTCCTGGACTTTATCAACTTATTTATGGGTGGCCAAGACTTCTCCCAGAGAGTATGTATATATGCAAACACACTGCCTTATGTGTGGGTGTAGAGGAAGGAGAAAGAAATATATATTCAGTAGTGTACAACCTGACTACATTTTATGAATCTGTCCAATCACATTTGGCTTTTCCATAACTTACTAAGACCATCCACACTGAATTTATTGCAGGCTGCATGCAAAACTAGCAGTGCAGTCAAGATGGTAATGAGAGTCTAAGAGAGACACATGCATTTTCATATATATTAATAGTTTATATGGAGAAAAAAACCTGAAGGATAAAAGAGGCATCAAATATTGCCAGAATGACAGATGAAATACTGAAGTGATGAAATACTGAAATTATAGTCCTTTGAAGTAGGCTCTGGGTAAACTAACTACATAGCACATGGCAAGAAATGTGTGGCAACAGTTGTGATGGAATTTGCCTTGATTAATGCCCCCATGTGAAAAGATAAATCTTGCTAAGGAGGTTCTGGAAGTTCAGCGAATGGAAGCCAAATATTCACACTGCCATTTGAGTTCAGAAAGAGAACTAAGTCTAATATTAACCCTGCGTTTGCATCATGCACAAGCTTTCCCTGTAATGTCTTAAGAAAATGTGCAATATGTACCCACCTTCTTTTCATGTTTCTTACTAGTAACTGTTATGAGCATTGACCATTCCATTCCTGAAATTAAGGTTTACAAATGCATGTTTTACAATGTGTTTGATGTCTATTAGTTCTTATGTGTTTGTTACTATGATCAATAACAAAAATAATTTTTAGAAAGTATGGTGAAAGGGAGAGAAAAAGTGGTTCTGGAATTATGTCAATAGATTGAAAGTATAGTTAGTAGCAAAAAAAAAAAAAACCTGGTATTCGCTGCAAACAATAGCAGATACTATTTTTAACATTTCTACTAAAGAATGTATATGATAACAACTGGGATTTCACCATAATTAGACTCTGTGACCAAGAGATAAAGGAAAATACTTCAAGGCCAGGTTCTCTAAAACTATGTTAGGTTGGAAAACCTTAAATCATTGGGCAAGTTTCCTCTACTCAAAGAAGAAAGAAAATTAAAAACACATCTTTCTTAGTGCCTCATCATAGTCAATAGAATATCGACGATAGTAAATATCTTTCATTGGTATAAGAATGTGCAGTTTAGGGGTGCCTGGGTGGCTTAGTGGGTTAAAGCCTCTACCTTCAGCTCAGGTCATGATCCCAGGGTCCTGGGATCAAGCCCTGCATCGGGCTCTCTGCTCAGTGGGGAGTCTTCTTACCCTTCTCTCTCTCTGCCTACCTCTCTGCCTACTTGTGATCTCTGTCAAATAAATAAATAAAATCTTAAAAAAAAAAAGAATGTGCAATTTACAAAATCCATTCTCATTAACTATTTTGTTTTATTCTCTTTCTTGATCTCATTTTATAGAAAACTGAATTTGAAGAAGTTGCTTGTCCAGAATTATAGACTTTATAAATGTGGGAGCTAAGGTTAAAACTGGTTATTCCCATAAAATACTCTTTAAGAGTACAATAGAAGGAAGATGGAATGTCTCCTATATGTTGTACAGTATTCTGGTGTTTTCTCATCTATTCACTCATGTAATTACCATAATTACCTTATAAGATAGGAACTATCATTCCCATTCACAGATGACAAAACTGAGACTCCAAGTATTATAAAATTTCCCACAGGTATTTAAGTGATGGGGTCTGGGCAACTAAACCAGAATTCAACTACTATCTGCCTCAAATTTTGGGTTAAATGTTAGCTCATATTAAACTACATCATGGATCAACATTAACAGTATGAAAACCTGGTTGTGTCTGATATCAAAACCAGGTTCCTCCCATAAAAGGCAAAGTCATACTTTTATGAAGTTACCACTTTTATTATGCAATGACAGACAAGAACAAAATTAAAGAAAATAATCACTTTCTTTTCAGAAAATTCCTTTATACTTATTAAAAGCCAACTAAGTGCTTCAGCATTGTATTCAGATTGTGGGAGAAATAGAAGAAGCAGAAAATGAGCTTCCTTTTTTAAGATGCCAAAAAATATATGTACTATTATACAATAACATTAAGGAGTATTTAATGCAAACAAAATAAGGCAAAGGTATTCATAAAATGAATAAAACTATCACTCTATTTCACTGGGATAGAAGGGAAAAAAACAAAAATATTATACGATCTGGCAGATGTTCTGTATCAGTAATGTTTAATGTAGGAAAGATAATGTTGATCCATTATGTAGTTTAATGTGAGCTAACATTTATTCCCAAAATTTGAGGCAGATAGTAGTTGAACTCTAGCTTAGTTGCCCAGACCCCTCCTTGTGTTTTCTTTCTCTTTGTAACTAAAAAGGAGAGACTCATGTAGCCAACTGTGGTGGTGAGTGAAAAGGCACAAACTATCTCCTGGAGTGGAGTTTACTAGGACAGATGCCTAATTCACATCACCACTAACCATCATCTATATTTCTCACCTCATTTATTTGTTTATTCTTCCCTTAAACACATGGACCAAGTGCCTGCCACATGCCAGGCATCAGACTAGGCATTGCAGGTATAACACTGACCGACACAGCAATGACCTTAGCCAAGACCACCCAGAGAAATGTACAGACTTCACTGGAATGAAGCTGTATAATCTAGAAAGAAAAACTCATAACTTGGGATCAGAAGATCTGAATTTAATCCCTGGTTCAGTATCTGCATAGCTGTGGATGTATATATGACTCTGAGGCTCAACGTTCTCATCTGTGACATAAAAACAAAATAATGACATGTTTTGTACAAGGAAGAATAGAGAAAGTATATGAAAGCAATTGTAAACACTGGAAATCCACATAAGTGTGATCAACTGTTATTTTTATGTGATGTGTCCTGTCTTATTGTGGTTTCTTTCTCTCTTCAAAAGTCATATACACATATTGGTTCTACTCAGAAATGTATGTTCCTGCCTGAGTCAGAACTCAGCCTTACTCTGAATATCTGAATATGAACAGAAATTGCCTCTTTGTTGTTCAATCCTCTTCTGTTTCCCCATTCCACCTTGCTCCATGGCAGCTAAGTTGCCATTACTCCTTGTTTCTGTATATACACAAATTTCTTTCCTTGTTCATAGCTATCTTTTATATTTTCAAAAATAAATAACTTCCCCCAAGACCCCAACTCAGGTGACCTCATATATCATTAGCCATAGAAGTCTCAGCTCAAAATGTTTCAGGATTATTGTTTGAGCTATACTGTTAGCTCCTACAACACCCTAGCCCTACCTTAGCTATTTGGCATGAGTACCCCTGCCATAAACCTATGCTAGAACCAATCAATGAGGAACCTAATGAAAGAAGCCTAACAGTGTGCCCCATGAGCAGCAAGAGTAGAATAAATTCATTGCCTCCAGGAAACAAAGGTATGGCCAAGCATTCCTAAGATACCATCCAGTGAAGGTCAATCCAAAGCACTAGTACCTGAAAGAGGGTCTACCTTGCTTCTGATTCTTCTCTCTAGAACCAATTTGCCTGCTTCATTCCTGTTCTCTCCTCATTGGCTGCATACAATTTCCCTGGATAATGCAACCCATTCTAAAAACCTTTAGATACTTAACATCTTTCAAAATCATACCTACCTCTTCCCTTTGCAGGAATTAAAACTGGTAAGTCTTAGAAAATGCTGTGGATTAGCCTCATTCCTTCTTGGATTCTATGTCCAATGGTCAGCTCCCTTCTCTGGGGTTCCATTATTACCCTCATTTTGTCCCATATTCTTCCTGACTTTCCTCTAGTGCTGCCTTTCCCTAGCTCATGCCCTCTTCTCTCCTAGCAAACCAAGCCACATGACTGCAATGTTTCCAACCTTTTGCCAAAAGCCAGAACTGACAGTTTCAGAGTAGGAGGAGGTGTGACTCACTCTTTTGAAAATGAGTCAAAGCCCCAACACATTCTCATGCAACGTTTTCATGCAAGAGACAAGTATAAGCTCTAGGACTCAGCCAACTCAAGTTATTTCTTCCTGAAATATGATGCCAACTAACATCTGCCATATTTGATTATTCTGATTTGCTTAAGGATCTCTCTCCAGGGTTAAGATCTTTATCTACGGAGATATAATTTACTTTGATGTCTAAAGGCTAAAAAAGAAAACAGAATTACACTTTTGAGGTGATCCTCACACAGGGTAAAGTAAGCAAAGATCTGGTACTCTTGGCTTAAAGTAGGTTAAACCTACTTTAGGTTAAAGTTCCAAATCATTTTGTGACAACTGTGGGATCTTAAGTTTTCAAGCCTCACCAGAAAGGAAGGGAGGGTTTTTATTAGTTGATTACTAAGGCACTCCCAGCTCTAATATTCTTTTTTCAATTTTTCCACCAAAAATAGAGAAGGAGTTTAACAAATAAATATGGACAAGATTTCTCCCATTTTAGGCCCCATTTGTCCTCTTCCTAATAAGTTACAGAATAATTGTTTTCCTTTTTTAGTCCTTTTTATATACAAAATTGAGTAATTCTCCATGGACTGCCAAGTCATTCAATCAACAAATTACTTAAAAGTGACAGTATCACTGGGGTGCCCAGGTGGCTCAGTTGATTAACTGACTGACTCTTGTTCTAGCTTAAGTTCTCACAAGATCTCACAACCCTGAGATCAATCTCCATACTGGGCTCCATGCTGGTTTTAGAGCCTGCTTAAGATTCTCTCTCTCCCCAAAGTATAGCTGGGGTGTCCAGGTGGCTCAGTTGATTAACTGACTGACTCTTGTTCTAGCTTAAGTTCTCACAGGATCTCACAACCCTGAGATCAATCTCCATACTGGGCTCCATGCTGGGTTTGGAGCCTGCTTAAGATTCTCTCTCTCCCCAAAGTATAGCATCCTTTCTTGATTAAAACTCTCCACAGTGAAGGGGTAGAGGAATATCAATATCATAAAAGCCATCAGTGAAAAACCTGCAGTAAATATCATTCTCAATGGGGAAAAACTGAGAGCTTTTTCCCTAAGTTCAGGAACACAGCAGGTATGTCCACTATCACCACTGATGTTCAACATAATACTAAAAGTCCTAGCCTCAGCAATCAGACAACAAAAAGAAATAAAAAGCATCCAGATCAGCAAAGAAGTCAAACTCTCACTCTTCACAGATGACATGATACACCATTTGGAAAACCCATAAGGCTCCATCCCAAAATTCCTAGACCTCATATAGGAATTCAGCAGAGTGGCAGAATATAAAATCAGTGCACGGAGATCAGTTGCATTTCTATATACTAACAATGAAGAGAGAAGAAAGAGAAATTAAGGAGTTGATTCCATTTACAATTGCACCCAAAACTACAAGATACCTAGGAATAAACCTAACCAAAGAGGCAAAGGATGTGTACTCAGAAAACTATACAACACTCATGAAAGAAATTGAGGAAGACATAAAGAAATGGAAAGACGTTCCATGCTCATGGTTTGGAAGAACAAATATTTTAAAATGCCTATGTTACCTAGAGCAATTTATACATTTAATGCAATCCCTATCAAAGCACCATCAATATTTTTCACAGAGCTGGAACATATAATCTTAAAATCTGTATGGAACCAGAAAAGACCCTAAATAGCCACAAGAATGTTGAAAAAGAAAACAAAAGCTGGTGGCATCACAATACCGGCCTTCAAGCTCTATTGCAAAGTTGTTATCATCAAGACAGTATGGTGTTGGCACAAAAACAGACACATAGATCAATGGAACAGAATAGGGAATCCAGAAAAGGACCCTCAGCTCTATGGTCAACTAATCTTTGATAAAGCAGGAAAGAATATCTAATGGAAAGAAGACAATTTCTTCAAACAATGGTGCTGGGAATATTGGGCAGCCACATACAGAAGAATGAAGTAGGACCATTTCCTTACACCATATACAAAAAGAGACTCCAAGTGGCTGGAAAACATAAATGTGAGACAGGAATCCATCAAAATCCTGGAGAAGAACACAGGCAGCAACCTCTGTGACCTTGGCTGCAGCAACCTCTTCCTAGACACATCTTCAAAGGCAAGGGAAACAAAGGCAAAAATGAACTATTAGGACTTCATCAAGATAAAAACATTTTGCACAGCAAAACAGTTGACAAAACCAAAAGAAAACCAACAGAACGGGAGAAGATATTTGCAAATTACATATCAGATAAAGGGCTAGTATCCAAAATCTATAAAGAACTTATCAAACTTAACGCCCAAAGAATAAATAATCCAATCAAGAAATGGGCATAAAATGAGAACAGACATTTCTCCAAAGAAGACATCCAAATGGCTAACAGGCACATGAAAAAAATGCTTGGCATCATGGAAATACAAATCAAAACCACAATGAGAAACACTTCATACAAGTCAGAATGGCTAAAATTAACAAGTCAGGAAGTTACATATGTTGGCAAGGATATGGAGAAAGGGGAACCTTCCTACGCTGTTGGTGGGAATGCAAGCTGGTGCAGCCACTCTGGAAAACAGTATGGAGGTTCCTCAAAAAGTTGAAAATACAGTTACCCTACAACCCAAAAATTGTACTACTAGGTATTTACCCCAAAGATACAAACGTAGTGATCCAAAGGGGCACTGGCACCCCAATATTTATAGCAGCATTGTCCACAATAGCCAAACTATGGAAATAGTCCAGACGTCCATTGACAGATGAATAGATAAAGAAAATATGATACACACACACATACACACACACACACAAACAAATACAATGGAATATTACTCAGCCATCAAAAAGATGAAATCTTGCCATTTGCAATGACATGGATGGAACTAGAGGGTAGTATGCTAAAAAAAAAATAAGTCAATCAGAGAAAAACAACTATCATATGATTCCACTTACATGTGTAATTTAAGAAACAAAACAGAGGAGGGGTGCCTGGGTGGCTCAGTGGGTTAAAGCCTCTGCCTTTGGCTCAGGTCATGATCCCAGGGTCCTGGGATCGAGCCCCGCATCGGGCTCTCTGCTCAGAGGGGAGCCTGCTTCTCTCTCTTTCTCTCTCTCTGCCTGCCATTCTGCCTACTTGTGATCTCTGTCAAATAAATAAAATCTTAAAAAAAAAAGAAAAAGAAACAAAACAGAGAAGCATAGGGGAAAGGAGGGGAAAATAAAATAAGACAAAATCAGAGAGGGAGACAAACCATAAGAGAATCTTCATCTCAAAAAGACAGGGTTGCTGGCGGGAAGGGGAGTAGGGGATGGGGTAACTGGATGATGGACATTAAGGAGGGCACAGGATTTAATGAGCACTGGGTGTTACTATAAGGCTGATAAATCACTGAACTCTACCTCTGAAACTAATAATACACTATATGTTAATTAATTGAATTTAAATTTTTAAAAATTTAAAAATATTCTCTCTCCCCTCTCTCTGTCTCTCTGCCTTTCTCAGTCTCTAAAAATAATAATAATAAAATAAAAAATCAATAAAAGTAACAATATCAGGAACAGAATATGTCAGGAGGAACAAAACGAACAGTCTATGCCTTCATTATATGTATAGTCTAGTGGAAAAACAGGCCCTAGAAGTAAATAACTAATTAAACAAAATAGGTTCTCTCTCTCTCTCTCTCTCTCTCCTTCATTTATCAATGTGTCTTCAGAACCCTGAAGAATACCTGGCACAGGACATGCAACAACAACTATTTTTGATGGGAGAATGAATGAATGAATGAATGAATATATGTGTGTATGTGTGTATGTAAGAAATCTGCATCATAGAATCTCTGGGGTTTGTTCCAGGGCACAAGAATAACTGGAAGGCAAAACATAATGTTCTAGTTCTATACTGCTGTTAACAACCTACTAAGATATGACATTAGGTATACAAACATTTTTTTGAGATGTGATTTAACCTGATCATTGTAAAATTAACCTTTGAACTAGAAAAGGAAAAAAATCATAGGAAATGATATTTCAGTGAATAAGAACACCATGAGAACATGGAGAGTAGAGAAATGTATACATAAGTGGGCATGAGTACCAGAGGAAGGAGTGAATGAATCTCAGAGGTATAAAAGCTACTTACATTGGTTATACCACTCACAAATTCAAGTTCCCAGTGGTATGATACTTTAGGAAAATATAGGGTCAACTGGTTTATGTAAATATAATCCCTAATCCCTAATCCATGGAGCCCTAGCCAGCTACAGAGGTTTAAGTCTAGTGCCCTAGTTTAAAAAAAAAAAAAGAAAAACAGTGGACAAATATTTACCTTAATGTAATTATTAAATTCATGAATACATTGGACATGCTATTTTGAAATTTGTTTCCAAAGTCAAAATTGTTTTAAGTTATTTCTAAATATATTTTCCACAACATTTGTAGCACATAATGGTAAGACCCCTTTGGCACATCCTTGTGATTTGCCATCCAAAAGAGAGGCAAAGTCATCCTGATAGATCTTGGTATAAAATCACATACAGTTGGTGTAAATCAAATACATCTTATAAATGATCTTAATGGGTTATAATTTTTATAGCAACTTGCTCATTTGAATAGGGACACAGAACACTTTCTGAGGTCTTGGGTTTATTAAGAAAATGAGACGATTATTAAAACCATGAAAGAAATTTGATTTCCTTTATGAAAAGGTGTATTTTCCAACATACTTTCATATGATATGCTCTTGAGAATATTCTTTAAAAATTTTATATCTAGGGCTCTTTATTTAAATCATCATCACACGTTTTAATCTCATTGTGTCCATGGTACTACTAGGTGCTAAGATATTCATGGAAAGTGAAAAATACTCAGAACTAGACCTCAAAGCATTTATGGTCTGCAGATTTTACTGACTTGTAATAGCCATTTGAATTCTCAGTACAGCTGACAGTAAAAAAAAAAAAAATCAAGAAATTGTAGCATAAAAGTGTATTTAATGAAAGGGCAGTCATTTCCAATAAGACAGCTCTCAGAGGAAGGCTGGAAAAGCTTGACATTTGGCTTATGATAAGGCAATTGGATCTTATCCTGATACTTTCATTAGAAAAGAAAGGCATCTGATGTTCTCCTTCAGAACTGAGATCCAGCTCAAACAGCTGCCACTGTTAACTCCTACCATCACCATCACCATAGCTTTTCCAATAATAAATATTTATCAACCACAGTTATATGAACAATATAGACTGGTGAAAACAGCATGGGTTTTAGAATTAAATAGATATAAAAAAGACTCACTATAGGCCAGGAACTGTTCTAAGTGTTTTACCCATATTAATACATATAAATCTCTCAACAAGCCTATGAAATAAGGAAATTGATGCAAAATGTTACACACTTTGACCTTGTTTTATAGATAAGAAAACCAAGGTTTAGAGAGGTCAAGTAACTTGCCCAAAATTAAAGGTGATGGTAGAAGTGGGATTTATACCCACTGACCAAAAACTCCATGCTATCAACTACTGAGCTAGTATTAAGTATCTTAATACTTAAATTTTATAAAGGAAAATATAATCAACTTCTAATTCCTTTGTCCTTTTTTTAAAAGAAGAAATGTAGTGAAAAGAATCATAAAATACTCTATTGAGGAAGAACTGAGTCTTAAATAATACAAAGAATTCAACAGTGAGACTTGGAAACTTTCCAGATAGAGGGAACAGTATTTATAAGGGTCCAGAGACATGAAAGAACAGAGCACAAATGAAAGATAATAAACAAGAATGGGTGGGCTGCAATGAACAATTGGGAAATGGATTTTTTTAATACTTTGGAACAAATTTAAGAAAAGAAGTATAAAACTTATACTTTGAAAACTACAAAACATTACAGAAAGAATAAAGAAGATCTACCTAACAGGAAAAAATTATCCCATGTTCATGATCAGGAAGACTTAATATTGCTCCAATGGCAGTATTGCCTCAAATGGTCTACAGATTCAGTTAAACCCCCAATACACCTCCAGCGGACTTCTTTATAGAAATTGACAAGTTTACTCTAAAATTCATATCAAATTGCAAAGGAACCAGAATGCCAAAAACAATCTTAGAAAAGAAGAGCAAAGTAGGAGGACTCACTATTCTCTACTTCAAAACTTACTATAGAGCAACAGTAAATAAGACAATTTGGCACTTGCAGAATAGATATAGATGGATAGAAAAGAACTGAGAGTCCAGAAATAAACCCTTACGTTTCTGGTCAACTGATTTTTAACATCAGTGCCAAGACCATGCAATAGGGAAAGAATAGTATTTTCAAACAAATGGTGCTGGGACAACAACATAACCACATGCAAAAGAATAAAACTGGACCCTTACTTCACACCATATACAAAAATTAACTCAAGATGGGCCAAAGACCTAAATGTAAGAGCTAAAACTATAAGACTCCTAAAAGAAAACATGGTAATAAATCTTCATGACCTTGGTTTTGTCAAAGTATTCTTAGGAATGACACCAAAAGCATGAACAACAAAAGACGAAATAGACTGGTCTTCATCAAAATTAAAAATATTTATGTTTTAAAGCATACCGTCAAGAAAGTGAAAAGGCAACCCCCCCAAAATGAGAGAAAATATATTTGATTCCTTATTGGTAGTAACTATATTCTATAAAGTTCTATAAATATATACTGATTAGCAAATAGTGAATTGTTGCTCCTAAGGAACAAAGGATTGGTTTCCTGCAAGCCCCTGATCATAACATTTTTATCAACCAATCAATTCATAACCTTTTTTGAATGTGTTTCTGTTTAAAGACAACACTCTAAATATATACTGTTGATTCCCTAAAATTGCCAACAGCAATATAATGCATGCCTGAATAAAGCTTATGTAACACACATATTTTTTCCTTAAGGCACATCATAGCTTTCTTGTGCTTATGAACACTAGACAGCACTTCAGCATTACACTTGAAAGGTACAGGGGCACTTGGGTGGCTCAGTGTGTTAAGAAGCTGCCTTCAGCTCAGGTCATGATTCCAGGGTCCTGGGATTGAGCCCCACATCAGGCTCCCTGCTTGGTGGGAAGCCTGCTTCTCCCTTTCCCACTCCCCCTGCTTGTGTTCCCTCTCTCACTGTGTCTCTCTCTGTCAAATGAATAAATAAAATCTTTAAAAAGAGAGAAAATAATACAGCAAAGTGACCAACAAAAAGCCCAAAAATACAAAAAAAAATGAAAGGAAAGGAGAAAGAAAGATTCTGAAATTAAGTAGACAAATTTAAAAAAAAAAGAAACCATTTTACAGCATGAGAGCTAAAACAAAAAAAGCAGAACGTTGCTTTATGTCATCTCAGCTAGGAATGTATATAACAGCCAACTCAAATTTTTTGCCACCCTGCACATTTGAATGTGAAAGTACCACAAGTATTGATTTGGGACTACAAATAAATTGCAGTGAGTAGGCAAATTTTTAAATATGGAATCCATGAATAATGAGAAATAACTATATTTGCAAATCATATAAGTTTCTTATATATAGAATATACAAAGAACTCTTACAACTGAACAATTAAAACACACACACACACAACTAACCCAATTAAAAATGGGCATAGAATTTAAATAGACATTTCTGCAACTAAGAAAGTCAAATGAATAATAAGCACACAAAAATGTTGTTCAAAATCATTAGTCATCAGGGAAATGCAAATCAAAACCACTATGTGAGACAGGAATCCATCAGAATCCTAAAGGAGAACATAGGCAGTAACCTCTTTGATATCAGCCACAGCAACTTCTTTCAAGATATGTCACCAAAGGCAAAGGAAACAAAAGCAAAAATGAACTTTGGGGACTTCATTAAGATCAAAAGCTTCTGCACAGCAAAGGAAATAGTCAACAAAACAAAGAGGCAACCCATGGAATGGGAGAAGATATTTGCAAATGACAGTACAGACAAAAGGTTGATATCCAGGATCTATAAAGAACTTCTCAAACTCAACACACGCAAAACAGATAATCATATCAAAAAATGGGCAGAAGATATGAACAGACACTTCTCCAATGAAGACATACAAATGGCTATCAGACCCATGAAAAAATGTTCATCATCACTAGCCATCAGGGAGATTCAAATTAAAACCACATTGAGATACCACCTCACACCAGTTAGAATGGCCAAAATTAGCAAGACGGGAAACAATGTGTGTTGGAGAGGATGTGAAGAAAGGGGAACCCTCTTACACTGTTGGTGGGAATGCAAGTTGGTGCAGCCACTCTGGAGAACAGTGTGGAGATTCCTCAAGAAGTTAAAAATAGAGCTTCCCTATAACCCTGCAATTGTGCTACTGGGTATTTACCCCAAAGATACAGATGTGGTGAAAAGAAGGGCCATCTGTACCCCAATGTTTATAGCAGCAATGGCCACGGTCACCAAACTGTGGAAAGAACCAAGATGCCCTTCCATGGACGAATGGATAAGGAAGATGTGATCCATATACACTATGGAGTATTATGCCTCCATCAGAAAGGATGAA
>PISX010028104.1:0-22005 GCA_004024625.1 Mellivora capensis
ACACTGTTCTCCAGAGTGGCTGCACCAACTTGCATTTCCACCAACAGTGTAAGAGGGTTCCCCTTTCTCCACATCCTCTCCAACACACGTTGTTTCCTGTCTTGCTGATTTTGGCCATTCTAACTGGTGTGAGGTGGTATCTCAATGTGGTTTTAATTTGAATCTCCCTGATGGCTAGTGATGATGAACATTTTTTCATCTGTGTGATAGCCATTTGTATGTCTTCATTGGAGAAGTGTCTATTCATATCTTCTGCCCATTTTTTATCTCTTAAATTTATTCAGAAAAGCATTTTTGAAAGACTACACACATCTATGATTAAGACAAATGGGAAAAGCGAGAGGCATGTTAACTCTGTAGACTCAAAGAGACTAGACACCAAGGAAAACATGCAGATTTTCTTTATTTTTTTTTAAAGTGCTTTTAATTCAGAAATCCTACAATAAGAAAAAATTTACAAAGAGCCATTCAAACCTCAGGGAGGGTAAGAATTGAATTCTCTTTGGTAGTCTTTACCTGAACTGCTCTTGGACATGCATACATTTTTCTTTACTTACTAGTTTTTTGCAAACTAAAATTTTTCATGCCCATGTACACGTCACTGCACAAAATGGAAGCTATAGTTTCGCTAAGCCCTTCCACACTCACGTGTGTCCCCATGGCTCTGTGTGTGGGCTGCTTCCTTTATGCCCTTTAAATCCATGTAGAGTTCCATTACCAAGGAAGGAAAAATTAGCCATGGCCTCTGCTCAGGGTGTCCCATAAATTGGTCCTTTATTTTTCCAAGATTTTCCTTCTAACCATGGGTGTGTCCATCTTTCATGTCTTTCTAAATATATTTCCCCCCACCAAAATTGCTTTTGGTAATTGAATTTTTTTTTCTCTTTTTAAGATTTTTTTTTAAAGTTATTTGAGGGGTAGAGAGAGAGTGAGCCAGGGAAGGAACAGGGGTGAGAGAGAAACCAAGCATGGGTCTCAGTCTCACGACCCTGAGATTGTGACCCGAGCCAAAATCACGAGTTGGATGTTTCAGTCACTGAGGCACCTGGCGCCCATGGATAGTTTTCTTTGTTTTCTCCTTTTCTTCAATGTTCATAATTTCTGAAGTATTTTTCACTCAAATTGTCTAAGAGCCTCTGAAGAAAGAAGTCGTGTGTAGAGGCGATATTGTTGCTCTTAACAAGTAATTACTAAGGCAGCCAACATTTACCAGGAGTCTTCTTTTCAGGGCACTGGGACTTGTGTCTGTATTCTTAGTCCTAGCCCTGGGTGGACCCCGTGACCCAAGGCTCTGTCTCCGGCCAGGCTGGAGGTGAGCACGTGGCTGAGGCGGCCCCTGGCCCCGTTCACACTGGATGTCTTCTGGGCCGTGCAGACATGGTGAGTCAAATGTGATACTGTAAAAAAAACTTCTGCTTAATCATCTTTTCTAACTTGGTTTCTTTTCTTTTTCTTTTTTCTTTTATTTCTTTCTTTTTTTTTTAAGATTTTATGTTTTTCACAGAGAGAAACACAGAGAAAGAGGGAACACAGGCAGGGGGAGTGGGAGAGGGAGAAGCAGGCTCTCCGCTGAGCAGGGAGCCTGATGCGGGCTCGATCCCAGGACCCCGAGACTGTGACCCAAGCCGAAGGCAGATGCTAAATGACAGAGCCACCCAGGGCCCCTAACTTGGTTTCTTTATAAGGGAAATTTAAATCATTTTGTGAACCCTGGGCAGGACTATTTATGACAGATCTGGCCTCATTAACGTAGTGATCCTGCTTATGGGTTCAGTCTGTTTCTGGAAATGGTCATTGACTGGATATTCTATTCAATGGTTTGAAATAAATTTTGGAGAGAAGATCCTTATGATCTCATGAAGACATATATTATTCAACCCAATCTTTTTTAAATAACTGGTTTAAGTTCCATATTAATTGACATTCCAATAAGGTAGGAAATAAAGATTCAATTTTCTGTGTTAACATCATGCTGACTTCTAATATAAAAGATTTATATAGAAACACTTGTTCTGTAGAATATATTTTGTAATTACACCCTAAAAAACACATTGACGACACCTTGGATGTAGAATTAATGATATTACAATGCTTATTATTGATCTGTATAATGGGCAACATAATAAGCATTATTGATTTTCCCATTACATTCCAAATGAAAATGTTTCTCCAGTAATAATACAAAGTCTCCTTAATGAAGGATTGTTGAGAACTTCAACTGAGTCCACCGTGTTTTCACCTGCTTCTGCCAGCTTCTGGATGAAGCGTCCAACCCTGGAGGCAGTCAAGACGATGGTTTGAAACCAAGCACAAAGAATTTGCGAGGGCCACGTGATCTGTTGACGGAGGTTTTGGAAGTTTCTTTACTGAAACAAATGGCATAAATGAAACAAGGTCCATGTTCTAATACACACATCCTGTGAATGTGACCTTGTTTGGGGAAAAAGAAAAGGTCTTTGCAAATGTAATTAAGCTAAGGAGCTTATGCTGAGATCACCCTGGATTACCCAGGGGACCCTAAATCCAATGACAAGTGTCATCATCGGAGGCAGAAGAAGGGAAAGCGCACAAAGAGACTGAGGCAAGGTGACCACAGAAGCAGAGAGTGGAGAGATGTACCCAAAAGCCAAGGATGCTGGGGGGCGCTGTAGGCGGGAAGAGACAAGGGAGGATCCTTCTAGAGCCTTCAGTGGGTGCGGCTCTAAAGACACCTTGAGTTTGGACTCTTGGACCCCAGGACTGTGAGAGAACCAGCTACTGTTATCTCAGGCCACCAGTCTGTGATGACTTGTCCTGACAGGCACAAGAAACCAGTCCCAGAAACGGCTCCCGTCGGCAGGATGCCCAGTGAAACAGGAGGGTCCTCTGAAAAGCTGGTGAGGGGCTTCCAAAGTGGCTCTGTCTCACCGGGGGTTCCCTGAAGCCTTCTGGTGTGCGGGTCTGGCAGAAAAAAAATACAAACACACTAAGAAACAACTTGATTTTGCCGGTACACTTGGGAGATTGAATGCTGCAGAGGCATTAACGAAACTGGCCAGAAAAGAAGACCAGCATTAACACGGAAGGAAAGATAACACTGTCCACTGGTATGTTCGTGCCCGTGAAACCCCGACACCATGTTCCTACTGGAAGCCCCACATGGGAAGTCAAATGAAAGCCAGGAGGTTGCTTGTTGTGCAAACACTGGAACAAGGGAGATGAGTTAGGGGACATCATGTGAAGAGACCTCAGCTAACTAGCCCAAAACATCTATTTCATGGCAACAATTTATTATCAACAAGATTAGGACACTCTGTTTTTTAGACCTCTGTTTTTTACCCTCTTTTGATGTCACTGGGAATATGTGTTTCTGGGTGTTTTCTTTCTTTCTCAATCCCCTCAACGCAAACCCCAGGATTCCCTTCTGTGGCCCCCTCTGCTCTTGTGGCATGGGTTACCTCCTTCAGATGCCTGATGGGTCTTCCTAGTCTGAGGGACAGCTCGGCGCCTTCAAGTGACTTTACATGGTTTTCTGCTCCGAGCTGCTAAGAGCTCACTTCAGAGCTCACTCTTCCGAGGGCGTCCTGCCCCCGGCCCCGGTTCGCTGGCAGCTGCCCTCCTCCCTGGCTGCTCCCCAAACCGTGGTTTCCTGCCGCCCAGGTGATGCTCTTATCTTCACTCGTCGCTAATCCAAATCCAAAGTCACGAAATTTTGAAGATAAATTGGATAGAAAAGGTAGCTGACCTTCAGATAAAGTCATTTTAAAGAATTTTCAGTTAGATATGACAAAATAAGAAGACACAAATATAAGGCTGCTCCAGAGGGAGAGCTGGCAAATGACCAGGAAAAAAACGTCTTTCTCTAAAACTGTTCAGTCTTTGTCATCGGGAGAAAAATAATTGCATATTAAGCCAAATATGCTCTTTGCACATTTCCTACTTTGAGAGAGGAACTCGTTTTCCCAGGAAAACACTGCTGCACCTGGAAATACAGTTCATGCCATTCACAAGAGACATTGAAAGTCTTATTCATAAAAGGCCAAATACTAAGTACGTGCTAAAACCTGAAAATTAAGTTTTTGTTTTCAAAGAACTTCTTTGGCTGTCATATTTACTATATTCTAGCTCTGTAATTATACTGAATTTACCATATAAAAGACTTTCAATTACAGCTTGGGGATGAAGTGACTAGTTAGCCTGCATACCAATCGAAAACCCCAACTTCCTCTATTCTAAGGCCTTTGCTGATGAAATGTTTAATTCTTATTTTTAGATTCTAGAAGATGGAAGTTGTGGTCAGAAAAATTACTGGAGCGTATTTGCGGTTCCACTTAAATTAAATGATACTCTATTTATTTCTCAAGTAAATTGGTTTTCACAAGTATCCACCAGCAGATCAGACACAAGCTCCTTTCCCCCCACACATACATCATCTATTTTTTGGTGACATTTTCAATCAGCGGTTAGGCAGAGGGGCGCAGAAATGCGCTGTATCATGAGAATGTATTAATTCGAGATCTCAGAAAGTAGTCCTCTGTGCTGTTTCTCCTTCCAGATGAGCAGTCTAGACAAAATGGCCTATATTCTGAACACGCGTTTCTTTTTCCCCTGAAGCCCCACTCACGCACACACACGCGCGCGCGCGCACACACACGTTTAGGGCACACACCCCAGTCGAAACTCACATTGTATTTATTAGGGTTATGGCATTTTTTAGCTTTATCAAGCTGTAACTGATATTCAGAAACCCGCTCACACTTAAGGTCTGCATCTTGAGTCTGAACGTTTGCATACGCTTATGGTACCGTGACCACAACCAAGACACTAACCACACCCGTGACCTCCAGAAGTGTGGCCGTGCTCTTCTGGGGGGTGTGTGCTCTGTGGCGAGAAGCGTTAACATGAGCTCTGCCTCCTTTACCTACTTTAAAGTGCGGGATACAGCGTGTTAACTAAAGGGACAACGACACACAGCAGATCCTGACAACTTACTCATCCTACGCAATAGGCACTTTATTCCCACTGGACAACTTTCCTCTTCCCTCACCCCAGCCCTGGCAACCACCACTCTGCTCTCCACTTCTCTAGTTTGGCTATATTAGATACCTCATATCCTCATGTAAGGGAACTTGTGCAGTATCTGTCCTGTGAATGGCTTATTTCATTCAGCACGATGACCTCTGGGTTCATCTCTCCATGTTGCGGCGAGTAACAAGATCTCCTCCATTGTCTACCCCAAACTGAAAAGCTTCTTCACGGCAAAAGAAGCAGTCAGCAGAGTGAAAACGCAACCAATGGAACGGGAGAAAATATTTGCAAACTATCCATCAGATATGGGGTAATTTCTAAAATATAAAATGTATTCCTACAACTCAACAGAGCAAGGAATCCAAATAACCCAATTAAAAAAAAAAAAAAAAAAGCTAAGGACTTGAGTAGACACTTCTCCAAAGACGGCATCCAGATGACTAGCAGCCGCCTGAAAAGAAGTTCAACTTCACTCGTCACTGGGAAACTGTAGGTCAAAACCAGGAGAGGTCCCTGGGCCCCTGCTAGAGTGGTTAGAATCGAAAAGATAGGAGATGAGTCAGGTGAGGATGTGGAGAAAGTGAGCTGCTGGTGGAAGCGCAGACTGGTGCAGCCCCTCTGGAGAACGGTGTGGAGCCTCCTCAGAACGTTAAAAACAGAATTACGTCATCATCCAACAGACCCACTTCTGAGTATTTATCCAAAGTCATTAAAATCAGGATCTCAAAAAGATATCTGCACTCCCATGGTCACTGCAACATTATTTACAAGATCCCAGACATGGAAGCAACCCAAGTGTCTGTGATGGGTAAACTAATCAACAAGGAGAATGTGATATATATATGCAAGGGGACATCATTCATCCTTAAAAAAGAAGGGTTATGTTCCCTAAAACTGGAGCACATTGAAATCAGCTTGCGTGTTGCTTTTTGGAGAAAGGTTCTCGTGGGCTTTAATCCTTAGACTTTTGGAAGCTTAAATCTGTGTGTAGCCCGGACTGTAGTAAGGACATGAGGTTACTCAGTGCTGTTCCTATAACAAAGACGAGGTTTGCAGACCTACATTGCTTATTGATTAAGTCAGTGATCTGCCATCACAGTAACACTGCATGACAACCACAAAAGCCAAGTGATGTGTAGAAGTACACAAGGGTGCCAGGAAGGACCATGATTTCAGTTCACTAAGTCAGCCCCCAACTACTGACTTTGGTTCCACTTGGAAAATATGCTTAAACCCATCCCCAAGTTGCCCCAAACCTCATCGCAGCATTAAATGTGCTGGCTAGGGTCTTGTGACTTCCTTTAGATCCACGTGTCTGCCCTTCACCCGAAGAACTCGATGAAGACAAATGGACCGACACCGGAGCAGCAGACAGACAACAGACAGGTGCAAGCCGGCAGGTAACCATGGGCCGCATCTGTACCCGATGCGGGGACAGAGCCCCACAGCCGCCCTGGTCCGCAGCAGCTCTGAGTCCTGGCAGGGGTGCACTGTAGGCCCTCTTTCGTCTTGGGGTGGGGACGGCCTCTGCCCTCTGACCAGGCTTCTTCCTTCTTTCGTAGACACTGGAAGACAAGCCTCCCACCAGCTTTCTCACCCTGCTTCCTACCATGGACGGTTTCTGGTCCAAAGAAACTTCCTACGGGCCCTCCTACATTTGAACAGTTTTAATTTGTTATTTGCTAGTGCTCTTGCTGGATCAACCAACTTAAAAGTAAACACACACACACACACAAAACCCTCAACAATTTAAAAATGTGTAGGTTTTCTGTGTTTTAGATTTAAGTTTTTTTCTACACACCAAAGCCTTAATCATCTTGTGTGTGCCTGCGTGTTTCAGTGCTTCTCTTTCTAGGCATAACAGGAGCTACTCTGAGTATAGAGTGTAGTCGGGACAGGGCAGTCCATACAGCCTGTCCTGCTTCCACAGGTGGGTCTAATAGACTAGGTTAGTTCTTCCACATGAATTAACCGTAAAGATCATGGACTTTATTTTTATCTTGATGCTGCACTGTAACTTGGGACTATTTTCTGTTTGGAGAAGTTGAAGAAGGGACACATATTTTCCTCCCCCTCCAAATCCTGAAATACCTGGATGTAGTAGTTTCTCCAAATTACGCCTAAAAATTGGCCAGTACCTTATTGTATTCATCTCTTTCCTGAAGTAGCTAAGTATCTTATCAGAGGCAGCTAGCAAGAGATAGAGATAGGAGTCCCCTGATAGAAGCCCTGTGCAAATCTGAAGGACCATTAAGAGTATGTGTGTGTGTGTGTGTGTGTGTGCGTGTGTGTGTTTCTAAACTACCAGATGCAGCATTCCTTCAGAATCTTCTGGGCCACCTAAGGAGGACTGGCATTTTCTCAGCTCAACATTTTCCTCATGATTTCCTGATGTTCAATTAGTTTCACTCCCAGCAGTCAACTTGTATGGATATTTTAAGCATTTTCGATGGCCTCTTATGTGACACTGCTATTGCTGTATTATATGCTGATCACAACAGCAGTGCGGCGTGAGAAATAGCCATAGGACCCAAGGACATGAACCGGTTCTGTTTCTCTCACGAGCACGCAGGCTACGGTCCAGGCTGGGGTTGGCGGCATGTGTTGCGGTCCCTGCTGGTTCGCTTGCACGCCCGGGAGCAGACCGCTGACTGCCCAACGGGCTCCGTGGGTTGACAGAGACCGTTGCACGCTCCTCATTCCTCCCAGCCTCTCCTGGCACCTGCAGCCTAGCCTTGGCACATCCTGCTCCTGGGCATGACGGGGACGAGACAAGCGAGCGTGGACCTTCCCACACAAACGCTCTGCAGGTCCGGCGTGCACCGCTCTGCTGACATCCCATGAGCCAGAACAAGAGTCAGGCTCAGAACCAGATTAGGAAGAAATGCTTCTTGACAAAGGGCGACGGTGCAGGGAAAAGAGGAAAGATCAAGGCCCATTTTGTGATCGGTCACATAAATAAAGTCAGCTTCCATTTTCTGAAGGAAGAGGAATCGGAACACATTCATCCAGAGAACGCAGTAACAACAAACCCATATATAATGACTGACAACACTACATACTTCGGAAAGTCCAGAGCAATGTCAGGAGGCCGTCAATAAGGCCAGGACGTCAAGTGCACAAAAGCCATCTGCACGAAGAACATCAAACCAAGGCCAGCAGAGCACAGCCAAGTTCTTAATAAATTACAGTGGGTTTTCCTTTTCATTCTAAGGGAGTAAGTCTCCACTAACTCTGCTCCATGCCTAACGCACGGGAGAGGCAAAAGTCACCAAGAACACCTACCAGACGTGTGAGCAAATCCCTGAGGAGAGGGGAGCAGCTCCCACAGAGCTCCCCGGAGCCGAGTGTGAGTCACCGTGTTTAGTGAGAATTCGGAATTTTGCTTTCTCTCTGAGTTCACATATGCTGTCTAGAAACATCGATTTTTGCCCCACGTGTCTAGAGGGTCTCACGTTCCTCATCAACAGCACCCCTCCTACAGATGTGCGGCCCACACACACAGCTGAGCCCTGAACAGCACGGGTTAGAAGTGTGCAGATCTGCTTTACGCAGATTTTTTAAAGACAAATACAAATAGGGCAGTCCTATAAATGTATTGTTTCTTCCTTAGGATTTTCTTCATAACATTTCTTTGTTCTAGCTCACTGTATTGTAAGAATGCACTGCTTACCACCTACAACATACAAAATATGCGTATATCAACTATGTATGGGATCAGGAAGGCTTCCAGTCAATAGCAGGCTATTGGTAATTAAGTTTTGGGGCAGTCCGTCATTAAATGTGGTTTTCTGGCTTAAGCAGAAGTGTTGGCACCCCAAACCTCCAGGTTGTTGAAGGATCAACTGTGGTCGTGAGTGAACATGTTTGTTTTTTTTAAAATTAGGAATTATTCTCATGTGCTTCTCAGAAAGACAGCACACTTATGTCCCAGATTTGTGTCTCTCATGTACCCTACTGATGTAGCAAAATTCTATGGAAACCTTAAGGAGAAGCAATCAATGCAACTGAAATTTTTATGTATGGCAAGTTTCTCTTCTACTCACTCATTTGTACAAACACACCACATACATTTTCCGCAAATCCTGTTCCAGGGAGAAGCCCTATATTCATCCTTCTGGTTCTTCTATTTCTGGGTGCACGGGGACTTGGATAGAGAAGTTTGACCAAATATAGGATCATCCAAAACCGTATTTAAATGTTTGGATCAAAAATTTTGCACAATTTATGATTACAAAGAAAACAAAAACAAGATAAAGAAAATTACATTTATCCATAGTCCTAACACCAAATATACTCATTAAATTATTATTTCTATGAATATGTACATACCTTCAAACAAGAGAACTGAGAGTATTTTTTTACATATTAAATCCTTCAAAACTATATTTTAACATGATGGGAAAGAGTTCCATGCTCTGGGACGCCTTTGGGAGATTTCCTTTTAACCCTGTCTGCCTGAGAACATAATGGCTTAGGCACTCTTGCAGGCATTCCCGTTGATTTAATTTTCTGCTTTGGTGAATAGTTATCTCACAACTAGTTAATTAATTAATATTTAAATTCATTTTTCATGTTTTCTTTGCTAGTCCTTCTCACTATTTTTTAACAAAAATACTCACAAAACATTTCTTTTCCTGAGACATTGAAATGGAGAACATATCCAGGGCAAGGGTTTTGTGGGAACCCAGGAGAGGAGAACAGACGAAAGATGGGCTGCCACAGTCTGATCACAGTTCGGACCAATTGTGACCAGACACCCTTCTACCTTGACACCTTCACCACCAATTTGAGCTCAAAGGTCCCCATCATGTCGGAGTCGTGACAATGCTCCTTCCCCCATCATCTCCTTGACACTCCAGGGGGGCTGTCCCTCCAAAGGGGCCGCCTCCCATCCCCCAGCCCCTCTACCTCGGAGCCTCGGGCCGGCCATGGTTCTTATGGAGGCAAGCTTGAAGGCCCCAAGGTCTGCACATCCACCTGTGAGCTCCCCGACTGGTCCCAGCATCAGCACCACTGAGCATGGAGAAGTGCTCAGAGCACTGTCTGCACTGTGGGAATGTCACTTGTTTGAACAGTCAAGGTGGGACACTGCCCATGGGGGTGGGCGTGCTCCTGGTCCTGTTCTCAGCTGTTTCCGTGGGCAGTCACATGGGTCAAGTCTCCCATCGTGACCCAAGCAAGGTCAGTCCTCCTGCCTCCCCTTCCATCCCTGCCCACACCTTCACCCTCTCTCCTGTGTCTTCTCTTCTCTTGCTCACTTTCCCTTTGGTCACACACGACTCTCTCTCTCTCTCTCTCTCTCTCTCTCTCTCACACACACACACACACACACAGGCGCACACACCATATTTCAAAGAAGAGTTTAGGAGCCTGAGGCTCATTCCCGCTCTGAGTCACTGCTTTCTGGCCTTTCTCCACTGAAGTCTGTTTGTATCACATGAGCATTACGCGGCCTTCTGTCTCAGGATCAGAACTTGCTCTCTTACCACCATGACTGAGAAACCTCAGCCGGGGTTCTGGCTCATTTTGCTCTCCAGAGTTTTTTAGGGGACGCCGTTACCTCTCCAGAGAGCTTTGGTTCTAATCTATGGCCTCAAGTTGGACTCAACAGTTGCAGATGAAACATCACACAAAATCCGAACCCCATTCGTTACAAAAGCTCTCCTCAAGGCACACAGGAGACACTCCGCACCCTGATAAACACCGTCCATGAGAATCCCGCGGCCATGTCTGTAGGGAGGTCTGAAGGGCTGAGTGCTCTCTGCTTGAGAGTGGGAGCAAGCACATCTGTTCCCCCTATTCCTGTTCCAGAGGCTGAAGCCAATGGGAAAAAGCAAGAAGATCTATACAGGGATAGACTAGAAACCAGGAAGCCAAACTGCTTCTTTTAATGCATGAATGACAGACACGTAGAAATCCCGAGACATTTAAATGTATTTTAGAACTCATGAGTCAGCTCGGACACGCCGTAGGATATAAGAACTACATAAGACAATCAAATCTGTTCCTGTATAGCAGCAAGAGCAGTTAGAAATTGAAGTTTTAAAAGATGCCAATTAAAATAAGAAATTTTTAAAAAGTAAAGAAGGGACACCTAGAGCTAAATGTAACAAAATAAGGGTGAGATCAGAAAAGTAAAAAAATATGGTGAGGGAGTTGATGATGTAATGTGTACAAGTGTTTTTGAGCTGCTACTTACATGTGCGCGCACACACACACGGTTCATGAACTGAGAGAATCAGAATAGTTAAAATGCAACTTCTATCCAAATTTAGCTGTAAATTCGATGCAGTTCTATTCAAAGTCCTGCCAATCTTTATGTATATGTACATATATAAATCCACAGGCTACTCTCAGAACTTATGTAAACATTCTAAAGGACCTACAGTATCCCCAAAAACCATGAAACAAGGGAACAGATGGAGAGCGCTGACATTAGCTCCTACAGGACCTACTGCATAAGCACGGGAGCCACTTCGGTGCCTTAATTGGAAAGAATAGACCCACAGATCAGTGAAAGAGAGTGGAGCAGCTACCTTGTACGTTAGTTTTGACAAAGAAGCCCAGGAAACTCGATGGGGACAGGTGATCTTTCCAACAAATGATGCTGGAAATAGACATCCATGCAGCGAAATAACCCTCAACCCTTATCTTGTGCCACATACAAAAATGAGCTCAGATTTGCTCAACATTCTTAGTGTAAAAGTTTAAATTATCCAATGTCTACAACTGTGCTGTTCATTATGGTAGCTCCTAGGCACATGGGATTATCTAATGATTGAAATGTGGCTAGTTCTATTTGGGATATACTAAAATTGTAAGACACACACCAGTGGTCAAAGATTCAGCTCCCCAAATGTAAGCTATCTATCTCATTTATAACATTTATATTGATTACATGTTGAGAAATTACTATTTTGGAGATCTTAGATTAAATAAAATAGTTTGGGACGCCTGGATGGCTCAGTTGGTTGGGCGGCTGCCTTCAGCTCAGGTCATGATCCCAATGTCCTGGGATCGAGTCCCACATCGGGCTCCTTGCTCGACAGGGAGCCGGCTTCTCCCTCTGCCTCTGCCTGCCACTCTGTCTGCCTGTACCCGCTCGCTCTCTCTCCCTCTCGCTCTGACAAATAAATAAATAAAATCTTTTAAAAAAAATTTAAAAAATTAAAAAATAAATAAAATAGTTTGTTGAAATTATCTTTTCTGTTGACTTTTTATTTGTTTTATATGGTTATTAAAAATGTTAAATTGCATATACAGCTCACATAATATTACCATGGGAACATACTGAACCAGAAAAAACTCAGGGAAAACCTTCATGACTGTGGGTTAGGGAAAGATGTCTTAAAGAAGGCACAAAAACATAAACCATAAAATTGTTTGACAAATTGGACTTTATCCAAATTAAAATGTCTACTCTTTAAAAAATGGAAAACTTAAGGAAACAAAGAAGGATGTTACAGACCAGGACAAAACATATGTGAGATATATATCAGGAAGGAGATTTGGATCTAGAATATATAAAAAGCTCTTACAACTCAATAACAAGAAGAAAGACATACAAATGAACTTTAAAAATAGATAAGCTATTTGAGCAGACATTTCGAAATAGGAGATATATGAACAGTCAAAAGCCATGGAAGGACACTAATGATTGGGGAACTGTATTAAAACCACCATGTAGGAGCCGTATAGACCCATCAACATGGCCAACAGTAAGAAGACCAGTAATGCCAACTGCTGGTGTGGATATGGAGCAAGGGGCACCCTATTATGTTGATGGGGGGATTATACAACAATACGGTCCCTTTGAAAATTTTAACATTTTATTACAAAGTTAAACCTGAGTTAATAGTGTGACTCAGAAAGCCCATTCCTAAGTATTCACCCAAGAGAAGCAAAAACACTATCACACAAACTCATATTCAAGTGTTTGTAGTCTCTCTGGTCAAAGTAGGCAAAATCTGGAAACAACAAATGCCCCTCAGCGAGGAAATAGATTTTTTTTTTAAAGTTTTCATAGGGTAGGTCTATTTTTAACTTTCTGAGGAACCTCCACACTACTGGGTATTTACTCCAAGGATACAGATGTAGTGAAAAGAAGGGCTACATGTACCCCAATGTTCATAGCAGCAATGGGCACAATAGCCAAACTGTGGAAAGAGCTGAGAAGCCCTTCAACAGACAAATGGATGAAGAAGATGTGGTCCATATTGGACTTTACTGGAAATTTACTGGACTTTACTGGAATTGGAATATTACTCCTCCATCAGAAAGGAAGAAAACCCACCATTTGCATCAACATGGATGAGACTGGAGGAGAGTATGATGAATGAGATGAGTCAAGCAGAGAAAGACAATTATCATATGGTTTCACTTACTTGTGGAACATAAGGAATAGCATGGAGGACATTAGGAGAAGGAAAGGAAAAATGAAGGGGGGGAATCAGAGGGGGAGATGAACCATGAGAGACTGTGGACTCTGGGAAACAAACTGAGGTTTTTGGAGGGGAGAGGGGTGGGGGTATGGGTGAGCCTGGTGGTGGGTATTGTGGAGGACACAGATTGCATGGAGCATTGGGTGCTATATACACACAATGAATCATGGAACACTGCATCAAAAACTAATCATGATTAAGGTGACTAACATAACCTAATAAAAAAAAAGTCGTCTCTTCATATGATGGAAAAATAACCAGCAATCAAAAGGCATGAGCTCTGGAAGCACATGACCACATGGATAAATCTTGACGGTATTTTCTGAGTGAGTCACACACAAAATCAGGTGCACCAGCAGCACTGCTCATAGCAAACTGTAGACAAGACGGAAGAAGTCTGTGCTGACAGCAAGGTGGGCCGTGCTTCCCAGGGGCTTGGCCCTGACAGAGGTTTGCAGGGACGGTACCCAACGGAACTCTGGAGGATGATGAAAGTAGTGTTTTTTGTGTAAGATCATGGTAACATGAAAGCAGAAATCTAAAACTCATAAAAATGCACATTTAAAATGTATGTATTTCCAAAAAAAATGTACAAAGCACTATAAAACTTGGAAGCCCCCCCAAAAAGTATGTATTTCATTATATGTTAATCACACATCAGAAAAGCTAAGAAAATAAAAGAATATGGTAAAGCTATTTCTCTTAACAGAAAAATAAAATTTTCCATTGGTATAGACTTTTAATGTCCAAATTACACTTAGGAGGAATGATCTGTAAATGCAGCCACGTTACAGATAAGCCGGCTGAGAGGAATCAATAAGTATCCAGGAGTGGAAACACTGTATTCAGCCTCACTATCTGATTGCCAGTGCTTAATCCCTCTCACACAACCTTCACGCTGACCTTGGAAGTTGGGCACAGTTTTGGAGGGTCTGGAACACTCAGCATGTTTTTACCTCCCTGGCTGGGGTGGCCACAGGTACTGGTGGGAAAGCACCCCAGCCTGGACTGCTGGGGAGTCGACCCACTCCCCGTTGCAAAATCAGTTGAATTCAGTAGCGAAGGAGATGTCAGAAAAAGGTAAGTCAGAGAATCTGTTTTCACGGGGGGGGGGGGGGTTCCTAAAATTGATTCATCAGGAAAATAGATTAGAAATGCGAGTAACATAATTGTTTAAGTTGAGGAATAAAGTTTCTTAAAGAAAAAAAAGAAACAAGAAAAAAAGTAAATCTCTGAACTTTCAGGTGGTAATGCATCTAATTTCCCCAAGGAGAAACATTGGAAACATTGAAGAAATCATTTCATTAGCTGATAGTATATCTTCTGAGCAAACTCATTTCTGTATTTACCATTTCTATAAGTGCTAAATTAAATACTAAACAAAGCAAGAATCTGGGTCATCTTAAGCCTATTAATTCCTAAATATGAAAACCGTGTCTTTCCCATCTATAGAATCCACAGACATGTATGCATCTACCTGTGCACATACCCAGGACCGATGCCAACAAGCTAGGACTGCTTCTCCCCTCCCCCATCCAACCCCAGAGGTGTGATATCAGATGTCCAGGA
Source organism: Mellivora capensis (assembly GCA_004024625.1). NCBI lineage: Eukaryota > Metazoa > Chordata > Mammalia > Carnivora > Mustelidae > Mellivora > Mellivora capensis. Next base: position 15,021 of record PISX010028104.1, read on the forward strand.
GTCCTCCAAATACCAGAGACCCCACCAGTCGGCATGGAAGGGTCCTGAGACTCAGGGGAGAGATACACTCTAATTTCTGAGAAGGGTGAAAGAAATTGCATTTTGATCTCTTAAGAACACAGAGGTTAAAATAAGACTCCAGAGAGAAGTTAAACCAATATAAAGTTCCAAAATACCTTTTGACAGAAAATATATCTTAGAAAAAGTACTTTCTCTAAAAAGCAAAATCTTGAAAATTATATTCTAAATATAGACATCAGAAGTGGACTTTTTTTTTAAAAAAGCACCAAAGATGGCCTATTATGTTGCAATTTCTTCAGAAACAAAGGATTAAATATTGATGCCCAATCAATAGATAAAGAGCCTAAGGTGACAAGTTAAGTGATTTTAAATTGGACTTCAGGCAATAATACAGAGTCCTCCTAGAGTCCTTGTGCAGGTGGCTCTAATGACAGCATTTGTTAAAAACGGTTTTCATTTTGTAGTTTAGTAGAAAATCAAATATTTGATTCAGCTCTTAGAATGTCTTTTTTGAAGGAGTTAGACTTTTCCATCATTAAAGATAAACCCATGCCCCTTTTCTTCCTTGCAGCACCTGGTTTATGGGAGGGACATCTAGAGTGTGACCCAGGCTGCCACCATCGAGCATATGCCACCGAGAAACAAAGGAGACGTGTGCTCATAATTAACAGTGGGATCCCGCACCATCTCGAAATCAACACAACACATTAAAAATTAAATGCACCTCGTGGCTCTGGAGGCAATCATTTTACAAAAGGCTCCGAAAGAGAGAGGAAGTGTTCCATCATTTTATGTTTTCCAAACCTAGAGGGATTCTGAAAATGATTTGTGTGCATGTGGTTCTTTATGAGCTGTGCCCCAGATCCTTGCCTTGGACTGCCATTATAATACACAGTCATCTGTATAAAAACAGGAAAACCGCCGACACATCCTAGCGGTAGCCTCAAGTTGTCACTGTCAGATAAGTGCAAATGACTTGTGGCATAGAATGTATCCAAAAGGAGCCAGAAATCATACAGTGGCACAGAGGATTATAAAAATGCTCTGTGTCAAAAGTGAACAAAGATGAATTCCACGTGCATGTTTGTTAGGGAAGCGTCAATGTGCAGCCTGCATAACCAGACCTTAACACTCCAGGAAATGCAATTTTGGGGGAAATATACGTATAGACACGCATATATATATACACACAGTTGGTGAATGTATACATATGCATTTATATAGTATCCATATGTGTATGCATATTGTATATCCAATAAATGTGTATGTGTGTATATGCAATACACATTTAATATAAATGTGTTGTATTTTATAACATTGTGACATACTCCACTGGATATGCATGTAAGTTTATTATGTATACACACATATGCACTGAACAGAAGTTTGAAACTAGCCCTGACCTCCGGATAGTAGCAGACAGTTGTCATGCATGGTTTGACATGAAAATCACCAGCGCTTCCTGCGGTTCCTCCAGATGGATATTGGTCTTAGCACGAGGCGCACTCATGAGTGACGTCCAGGACCATCTCATCAGAGCACACGTTGCTTTGCAGAGAGGTCGTAGAGTAAGCGGCCAGTCATGCCAAAGGTTTATGGGTGCCCTTGGGGGAAACACTGTCCCTGCTCAGTAAGAGATCCAGCAGGTGCCTTCTGGTGAGGGCTGGAGAGAGGTGGTGAGCTGCCACAAGGGCCCTGGCAGAGGCTTGGGAAGCAGCACAAAGGGGAGAAGCTGGGCACCATGAGAAGTCGTCCTACATGCGCTCTGTGGGACAAATGCCGCCAGCCAGTACGAGCTGTGCGGGCCGGCCGAGCGCACCCGGAAGAAGCTGGGCTTCCTTGAGAAGGAGCCCCGCACCTGTGAATGAAGGCTTCCCCATGCTGGCCTCCCCGAGACCCCACCGTGGGATGGGATGGGCCTGACCACCCCGTAATCAAATGAGCCAAGTCCCCCCACCCCAAAACCTCTCTGTGTATCTCTGGTCAAACTGTGACAGATGTCCGTGTTTGGGGAGACATGGTTTCACTGAAGGGAGAACGGTCTTCTTCATGACTCCAATATCACACGACTAGGAAATCAGGTCTGTAGGCCAAATCAAGAATCATCTTTTTGTAAAACTGCAATGAAATCTGATTTGAGAGTTTAGGTTGAAACCTGAGTCTACGCAGATATTTTCCTATTTGTTTGCTTATTTATTTATTTATTTATTTATTTGACAGACAGAGATCACAAGTAGGCAGATAGGCAGGCAGAGAGAGAGGAGGAAGCAGGCTCCCCGCTGAGCAGAGAGCCTGATGCGGGGCTCGATCCCAGGACCCTGGGATCATGACCTGAGCCGAAGGCAGAGGCTTAACCCACTGAGCCCCCCAGGCAGCCCTCCTCATTTTTATTACTACATGGTACTGGGAAATAAGTGCTGTAACTCAGAGCTGGGAGTCTTAGGTCCATCTCCTGGTCTGGGGACCTTAGGAAAGTCATCAGCGTGCCTTAGGTTAGGTGGCCCGCTGGGAAGCAAGACGTGGGGCATCCACCTCTCAGTGAACAGTCTATGTGGGCGTGTTGTCTGGACAGAAAACCGTGCGGGTTTCACGATCGCCTGAACAGAGGCTGTCTGCAGGTCTGCGAGCCTGGAAGGTCTCTGCATGTTCTGAATTTCCTACAGAGCGGGACCAGCCCTGGGAGGGCGCTGCAGACAGGCTGCCCCATGGAGGGGAAAACAATGGGATGGAATCTGCTGCGCTGCCTGACAAATGCAGCACTTCCCACCTGACTGCTGTGACTCGTCCAAGGTCTTCCAGGATCACTGGCCATTCCGTGGGCTGCTCCTCCCACGGACTTGCCCCCACCTCCCAGGCAGTGCCTCTGCCTCCTCCTTCTGCCCCTTCCCTGGACGCACCGCAGGTGCAGGCTCGCCCGCCAGACGCAGCACGCTGGGGACCCGCATGCTTTGCCCCCAACACTGCATCTCACTCTGCGTCTGCTCATCTCCCCCCAGCCCCGCGAGGACCTAACGTTTCCTCTCAATTAGTGGGTGAGGAGATTGCTCCCCGGGAGGGAACGCCTCTGTTGATGTGAGAACTGTAAATCACCTTGAATCTGGGACAACACCCAAGAATAGCTTTGTCCTGAGATGAGGGAGGAACAAAAATACCACTCAGATTCTGCATTCCCTGATCTTCTGGCCAAAGTGACAAGCAGGCACCAGGGGATTTTAGGAAATTCAGGAGAGAAAAAGCACCTTGGCTGGGATGGGAAAGACAGAATTGGTGGAGACAGAGCTGGTTCTCCTTCAGGGGTGGAAGGCTCTCGGGGTTAGGCTGACACACATATGGACCTACCAGGACTCTAAAAGGGTGCAGCTCAAATTCTAGCCTACAGAGTCAAAGGGTGTGGGGTGTAGGGTCGAGTGTGGGCGCTGGAGCGCCCCGAGGTCATCACAGGAAGGATGCTGACTCCGAGTGCCCACTTCCATTGTTACTCTTCCGTCACACAGCCGTCGGGGGCCTCTCTTGGGTCACCTGCAAGGTTTCTGAAAACAGATGATTAGACATAATAGGTGACCGTGTAGGAACTGTGACCTACAACTTCTACATTAGTAACCTGGGGAACTGGGCGTGTGGTTGTATGTCCAAGGCCTGGCTGGAAAGGAGGCAGCATCTGAATGCCCTTTGTCTCTGAAGCTGGTTGTACCTGGGTGAAGGGCTGTAGGGTGTAGGGCTATAGAGGTATGGGGGGTAGGGTGTGGGGTGTAGGGCTGTAGGGTGTGGTGTGTAGGGCTATAGGGTAAAAAGTATGGATTGTAGGGTAGAGAGTGTGAGGTGTAGGGCTGTAGGGTGTAGGGTATGGGGTATAGGGTATAGGGTGTGGGGTGTAGGGTCGGGGTGTAGGGTATAGGGTGAGGGGTATGGGGTATGGGGTATAGGGTGGGGAGTGTAGGGTGAGGTTGTAGGGTATTGGTTGTGGGTTGTAAGGCTGTAGAGGTATAGGGTGTAAAGTGTGGGGTATAGGGTGTGCAGTGTAGGGCTGTAGGGTGTGGGCTATAGGGTATAGAGTAGAGGGTATAGGGTGTAGGGTATAGAGATCACCACAACATGCATGGTGTTTCTCTGTACCAGGGCCACATGTTCCCCAGCGGACGGTCTGTGGGTTTTGTCTTTTCACATAAGACAGTTTAGAATTGCTCTGTAAAGTCTCCATTTTGGGAAGGGGGGGGAGGAAAGTTTCTGGTTCTTTGCCTGTCCTGGTCCCGCTATAACTGAGCCACCGCACACGCACTCATGGGACGCTCCCCCATCTTAGAGGCAGACTGTCATCCAAATACCCTTGCCCCACATTCTCTCCTCAGGCACATGTGTTCCTGGCCATTGGCATCCTCACTGTCCCACAGGCTCATCACCTCCACCAGCCCCATCCACTCGGTCCCCTTCAGCGTCCAGCTAGCCAGCCATCTGGTCGGGGGGTGTGACTATGGGGCTCTGGCCGCTGGTTTGGTCCTTCCTTGCACAGACCCGGGAGCAACAGCCCTTCTCTCCTGTCCCTTCCTGGTTTCCGTGGCTGACACTGCCGCCATCCCCTCACGGCTCCTTCGACCCCAGCTGTGTCCTCTCCAGCACTGTGTTGTCACTGGGCAGGACTCCGGGCAGCAGGCTCGCCCTGCTCCGCTGGCCCCTCCAGCACGTGCCGCAGCAGGACTTAACCTGGGGGCAGTCACGCCTGGGCCCCTCATCTCGGATCTTCTCTGGGCTCCAGCAGTGCGGTGTCCCCCAACGCATCCCTCTGACTTTGGCCAAAGGGAAGAGTGTTCATTTCCAAACTGCAAATTCCAGGGAGCAGAGGACGTGGCACAATGGGACAGGCCCAGGTTCTGCACAGGTGCACCCGGCCCACTGCCCTGCCCATTCCCCCACGGGGGGTCCATGACTGCCAAGATTTCTTCTGACTCCCAAAACGGTAGTCCCACGTTCTAGCAGAACAAAAGGTGAGCTATGCCCTCAACTTCTCTAGTAACTATATTTTTCCGACCACAATTCATAGCACTTCAAGTGATCACAAGATAACGGCTGCAAAGGCTCTAGCCCTCATGAGTGTTTAGAATAAAACCATATAAATGACCTAAGGGACTACATAGAGGGCCCCCACTCAGAGCGTCTTCAGTGGTAGGGTCACATAAACAATGACGCAACATACTTTTGAATAATTTATTAAAATAATAATAAATATAATATTATAAAATGTATAAATCATAAAACAATAAAATAATAGTTAAAATAATAATACTAAAATATAATAAAATATTAATTAAAATTAATAAATTATTAATTTTGAGTCATGGCTATCATTTATATGGTTACCTTTCAGCAGATAATAAACTATCTATTTTCTTGTCTTGTTTAATAATTTTGTGAATTTTCTAAGTGCCATCAACTCCTGCATTACATAATGTTATCACCTTAGACTTGGATCACCTAAATGGTTCTCATTGTTATAGGGACATAAGTATTTTCATGAGCTGGGTCTGCTCCCTGGGAATTTAGGGGGGAGGAGGAAATAGTGCTGGGGACTGAATATTTGTGCCCCTCCCAGTTTCATATGTTGAAATCTAACCCCCGTGATGGTGTGAGGAGGCGGGGCCTCTGGGCAATGATGAGATCATGACTGGAGAGCCCCCAGGATGGGATTAGTGTCCTTATAATAGAGACCCCAGGGAGCTCCCTTGCCCCTTCCCTCATATAAGGACAAAGTGAGAAGAATCCACCTATGAACCAGGAAAGGCGTCCCACCAGACACCAGGTCTGCTTAGATGTCCAGCCTCTAGAGCTGAGAGGAATAAATGTCTGTTTTTTAAGCTGCCTGGTCTGTGGGGTTTATTAGCAGCCTGAAAAGACTAAGACCACTGGCCTGGCCTTCTTTACAAATGAATTAGATCCTCCAGGCCCCAATCTCTCCCTCTCTCTCTCACACACACACACGCATGCACGCACACACACGCATGCACGCACACGCATGCAGATATGTATATCTGTAGATATAGTAGGCCTATACATGCACACACGTCTGTCTGGATGTCTCCTCTAATAGTTAACATGGATTACTTCATGATGAATTCACTGGGATCCTTGTAAAGATACAAGGTGTGTTATGTTAATGAGGTAACATGAATTAAATTATCTGTAACTTGGGAAAAAGTAATCCTTCGATCACATCTAACATAGAACACACGTTTTGTAAGTGATGTTCGTTGGGAGCCCGTGGTATCGGAGGGCAGAAGAGACTGCTCCCCAAAACAGAAGCTCTCTGTGCTCTGAGGGTGAATGTTAGTACCCTTGTGGTCTCTTCCCCCAGAAGCTGCTCACCCCACACCCTCCTCTTTGGGTCACCATAGTTGTTTTTTTCCCCAGAGCAGCTTTAGGGTCACAGCAAGGTTGGAAGGGAAGAAACAGACTTACCATATACCGCCTGCCCCCACACGTTCCCGGCCTCCCCCAATATCAACATCCCCATCAGGAAAAAAAAAAAAGTTTAAAGGAATAAGCAACCCTCTGGCATTTAGGGGGGGAGCCCAGGTGCTAGGTGACCCGTGTAATGACAGCAGTCCCGGGTCCTGCATGACTGGTGAGTGCACGGCCAGGCACGGACGAACGCGGAGACCCTTTTGTAATTACCAGAATCTAGGACCATGCTCTGTTGCACATAAAAGCACGGTGCCTTTTTGCACAGTTTTAATGAATTGTCTAGGAAGGTAATTTCAGTGCAAATTAGAGGAAAAAGTAGACTGAGCTTTATTTTGTTCATAGCATTGCAGAGGTGATGTCCATCTCTGGAGGAAATTGCCTGCCCATGGTGACACCGCTCTTGGTACTGACCCTAACCCTAACCCAGTAAGACAAGCTCCACGGGTCAACTTCATAGCTGGGCCAGTCATGGTAATTCTAGAAGCAGATGCAGGCACCTGACTATTTCATT
>PISX010028105.1:0-22004 GCA_004024625.1 Mellivora capensis
ACCTTTCTTGTTTCTTGAGAAAGGCTTGTATTGCTATACACTTTCCTCTCAGGACCACCTTTGCTGTGTCCCAAAGATTTTGAACAGTTATGTTTTCATTTTCATTTGTTTCCATGATTTTTAAAAAATTCTTCCTTAGTTTCCTCGTTGACCCATTCATTTTTTAATAAGATGCTCTTGAGCCTCCATGTGTTTGAGTTCTTTCCAATGTTCCTTTTGTGATTGCATTCTAGCTTCAGAGCATCATGGTCTGAAAATATGCAGGAAATTATAACAATCTTTTGGTACTGTTTGAGACCCGATTTGTAACCCACGATGTGATTTATTCTGAAGAATATTCCATGTGCACTAGAGAAGAATGTGTAATCTGTTCTTTGGGATGGAATGTTCTGAATATATGTGTGATGCTCATCTGGTCCAGTGTGTCATTTAAGCTTTCATTTCCTTGTTAATCTTTTGCTTGGATGATCTGTCAATTGCAGTGAGGGGGGTGTTAACGTCCTCTACTATTATTGTATTATTGTTGATGTGTTTCTTTGATTTTGTTTTTAATTGGTTTATATAACTGGCTGCTCCCATGTTAGGGGCATAAATATTTAAAATTGTTAGATCTTCTTGTTGGACAGACCCTCTAAGTATGATATAGTGTCCTTCCTCATCTCTTATTATAGTCTTTGGCTTAAAATCTAATTTGTGTGATATAAGGATTGCCATCCCAGCTTTCTTTGGATGACCATTATCATGATAAATTGTTTTCCACCTCCTCACTTTAAATCTGGAGGTGTCTTTGGGTCTAAAATGAGTTTCTTATAGATAGCATGTCAATGGGTCTTATTTGTTTTGTTTGTTTTGTTTTGTTTTGTTTTTCCATTCTGATACTCTGTGCCTTTTGATTGGGGCATTTAGCCCATTTACATTCAGGGTAACTATTGAAGGATATGAATTTAGTGCCATTGTATTGCCTATAAGATGACTATTACTGTATATTGTCTCTGTTCCTTTCTGGTCTTTACTTTTAGGCTCTTTTTTATTTTATTTTATTTTATTTTATTTTTGCTTAGAAGTCCCCTTTAAATATTTCCTACAGGGCTAGTTTGGTATTTGCAAATTCTTTCAGTTTTTGTTTGTCCTGGAAACTTTTTATCTCTCCTGCTATTTTTTATGATAGCCTAGCTGGAGATAGTATTCCTGGCTGCAATTTTTCTCTTTAAGTGCTCTGAATATATCATGCCAGTTCTTTCTGGCCTGCCAGGTCTCTGTGGATAAGTCTGCTTCCAATCTAATATTTCTAACACTGTATGTTAAAGATCCTGACCTAAGCTGCTCTCAGGATTTTTTTCTTTGTCACTAAGATTTGTAAGTTTTGCTATGAGATGATGGGGTGTGGACCTACTTTTATTAATTTTGAGAGGAGTTCTCTGTGCTTCCTGGATTTTGATGCTGTTCGCTTTACCATATTAGGAAAATTCCCTACTATAATTTGCTCCAATATACCTTCTGCCCCTCTCTCTCTTTCTTCTTCTTCTGGGATCCCAATTATTCTAATATTGTTTCATCTTATGGTATCACTTAACTCTCAAATTCGCCCCTTGTGGTCCAGTAGTTGTTTGTCTTTCTTTTGCTCAGCTTCCTTATTCTTCATCATTTGGTCTTCTATATCACTAATTCTCTCTTCTCCTTCATTTTTCCTAGCAGTAAGAGCCTCCAATTTTTATTGCACCTCATTAATGGCCTTTTAAATTTGAAGTTGGTTAGATTTTAGCTCTTTCATTTCTCCAGAATGAGATTTTACTTCTGCAGAAAGGGATTTTCTAATATCTTCCATGCCTTTTTTGAGCCCAGCTAGCACCTTGATTACTGTCATTCTGAACTTTATTTCTGACATATTGCCAATTTCCATATTGATTAGGTCCCTAGCCATTAGTCCTGCCTCTTGTTCTTTTTTTCTGTGGTGAGTTTTTCTGTCCTGTCATTTTATCCTGATACGAATATATGAATGAGAGAGTAAAATACTAAAGGAGTGGCAAAGATGCCAGAAAAATATACACTAATCAAGTCAGAAAAGACCTGAACCTGGGGGGAGAAGAGTGGGAAGGAAAAAAATAAAAATTAAAACACACACACACACACACACACACACACACTTTAGACTGGTGAATAGAACAGAACCACCCATTTGATTTTGGGTGTATTTTGGTCTCTTAGAAGACACTACCTCCCAAAATTAAAAAAAAAAAAAAAGAAAAACTTATATGTATACAAAAATAAGTGTAAACATGATGAAGGCATGGAATATGACTGTAAAGATGAAGATTAAAAAAAGATTCCAAAAATAAATTGATAAGGTAATTGGTTGAAAAGAGGGAAAAAAAAAAGAAAAAGAAAAACACCAGATGGAGAAAATGTGATCAGACTGAAGACTAGAACAAAGCCATATGCTAGATTTAGGGTATATTTTGATCTATTAGAAGAAATTGTATCCCAAAATTTTAAAGGAAAAAAATATATATGTATACAAAAAATAAAATATGAAGGGATAAAATATGACTATAACAGTTAAAATTTAGAAAGTTTTTTAAAATAGGTATTGTTAAGATAAAATAGTTAAAAAATGTTAAAAGAGGAAAGAGTAAAAGTTAAAAAAATAGAATAAAGAAAACAATAAAATTAAAAAATATATAACTTTGCAAGACCAAAGGATCATGGGGAAAATGCCATGAATTCTATGTGTTGCTTTCCCCTAGCTCTGAAGTTCCACAGTTCTAGTTGATCATTGAACTTCGTCTTGGCTGGATGTTCTTGATGATCTCCTGGTGGAGAGGCCTCTTGCAGTGTTTCTCAAATGTCTTTGCCTGAGGCAGAATTGCACCACTCTTGGCAGGGGCCAGGCTAAGTATTCTCCTTGTGTTCCATCTCAGGAGCTTTTGTTCCCTGAACACTTTCTGTAGAGCTCTGGAGAACAGGAGTGAAAATGGTGGCCTCCCAATCTCCAGCCTGAGGACCTGCGTTCTGGGGGCCCTATTCATCATCGTTCCCTCAGAAAAAAGCAGTCAATTCCTCCCGCCTCCCTGGTCTCTGGCTGCACTCCATGCTCAGATGGTCTGTGACGAAGAGTTTTTAATCTCTTGTGCACAGCCCTGTTATGAGTCTCCAAACCCAGCAGATTCCTCCCTGCACTCCTGCACTGCTCCTCCTGGAGGAGCAAGCAGAGGGGTCTCCCAGATCTTCCACTTGTCAAGTCCCTGCTCAAAGAGCAGCAGCCTGTGTTCTTGGATCATGGCTTAAGGTAGCCCCAACCTGAGAGCTCACTTCTTGGCTCCAGCTTCATCTCTGTACCTGCCTTCTCCCCCTCTGATACCTGGCTGCTCTGCCATGCTCAGACACCTCTGGTCTTCCTTTTGCTCCATGGGTCCTGAGACCACCCTGCCCCGGTGAGGGCTCCACCCCTTTAGACTCTGGAGCAATGCCCCTCAGTGGAGCAGACTTCTAAAAGTTCTGATTTTGTGCTCCACTGCTCCACCACTTGCCAGGAGCTGGACTCTTCCCTGCGGTCTATCTTCCCCTTGGTTTGGATTCACTTCTCCACACATCCCACCTTCCTGAAAGTGGTCAATTTTCTGTTCCTAGAATTGTTGTTCTTTTCTATCTCCTGTTGAGTTTGTAGGTGTTTGGAATGATTTGATAACTATTTAGCTGAACTCCTGGGACCTAATGCTGTTTCGGTCTGCTACTCCTCTGCCATCTTGCTTCTCCCACCTGTATTTTTTTTGACATTTTATTTATTTATTTGAGAGAGAGAGAGCATGGGAAGGGAGAAGATCAAAGAGGGAAGAAGACTCTCCATGGAGCTGGGAGCCCAATGTGGGGTTCGATCCCAGGACTTTGGGATCATGACCAGAGCCAAAGGCAATTGCTTAACCAACTGAGCCACCCAGGCACCTAGCTGGGTTTTTTTTGTTTATTTCTTTATTTGTTTTTAATTAGGTTAGCCTGTGAAGGATTACACTATTTTTCATAGACACATTTTTTTATGGGGTCCATGGAGTCTAAGGATCCCTTCAATCTTAAAAATATACTGTATAGCTGTTTACCTCTTTAGATGCTAGATGATAACGTGCTTGACACAAATGGATGCAACAAGGGGATATCTGCCTTCCCTTGTGTACAAACAAAATATTTGTAGTAGATTGATCAGTGAAAAATGAAATGTTGAAAATTAGAGGATGATCCTTTGCATGATTTTAATAATTTGTTCATTATTTTATCATGAGAGGGAGATAACTATTTTTCCACATCTCTCTTTTATAAATCCATTAGCAAATTAAAAACTGAGAAGTATTGCATTTTTAGATATAACAATATAATTCATAAAACTACTTTTTGATTCATGATTTCTCTAGAAAAATGCTGCACAAGAAAATAAATAGAAAGTATGGTGTTTTCCATGCTTTCCAATGAATTTTCCATTCATTTTTAAAAGATTTTATTTATTAGAGAAGGAGAGCACAAGCAGGGGGTGCTGTAGGCAGAGGGAGAGGGAGAAGCAGGCTCCCTGCTGGGGAGGGAGCCCATGCAGGGCTTGATGTGGAACTCAATCCCTGGACCTTGGAACCATGACCTGAACTGAAGTCAGATACTTAACTTAATGAGCCACCCAGGGCCCCTCTATGATTAATTCTTATTTATGCACAAGTTGACTACCAAAAATAAACATAATGTTGAAAAAATTCAAATATTTTAACATTAAAGCTGAAATACAGAAAAAAAAATCTGGTGTGATTAGATTTAAGCTTTACTAAAATGAATTAGAGATAGTGTCATAGTTCTTACTTTATGTATTTTTTGTTAACATGTCACTGGTTTTAAAAAAAAAGTGAATAAACTCTTAATTTAGTGGAAAAATTCAGTACATTTCTTTGTCATTAAAAAAAAAGCTATAGAAATTGTTTTTTTAAGCCACATATTCATAATCCCTCTTAACTAATATTCACATTTTACAGGATTCTACACACTCATGGTGAAATTAAAACAAACAAAAAATGGTCCATGTAAATTTTTCTTCCTTGCTATTACATATAATAGTAATAATGAGATACAAGTCTCAGATTTTTAATAAAGAAATAAAGCAAGTGCATATTGAAGCAAAACACAAAGGATATTAAGTCCATATAACAACATTACTACATTAAACCCTGCCTTCTACAACCATATACGATTAAATACTTTGCATAATCATTTACGTTCTTATGCCACACAGTTTTTAATGGTAACAATTACAAACAAAAGAATTTAATCAAACATTTGTATAATACATTTAGTTTGTTTCAAATTATTTATCAAGACAAATAATACTTTAAGGACCTACCCTTCATATTTAGTTTTGCAAACAATATTTGATAATTTACTTAGTATTTTATCCTAGCTTTGGAATTACAAACTTAAAAGGCAAGTGTTTTTGTTGTTTTTGTTTTGTTTTTTGAGAGTGAGTGAGAACACTTGCATTTGCGAGCAGTGGTGGAGAGGCAGAGGGAGAGGGAGAGAGAATCTTAAGCATCTCCACATCCTGCTTGAAGTTCAATGTGGGCTTGACCTCATGACCCTGAGATCATGACCTGAACCAAAATAAAGAGTTGGAAGCCTGACCAACTGAGCCACCTAGATATTCCAAGGCAAATGTATTTTTTTTAAATATTAACAAGCACACCACATTGACCTCCAGAAAATTTTACCAATTTTCATTCTGCAAGCTATACATTGACTATCTGTCCATCAAAAATTCTACTAAGACAGGATATTCTGATTTTTAATTATTATCAGTTTAATAGCCAAAATACCCAGTGTAATGTTCTTGTATTAATAATATGAAATGTGATTTCATGTTTTTATTAGCCATTCATAATCCTTTATGGTTGAATTTCCAGGTCATTTTCCATACACATTATTCTTTAGTTTTCTAAATCTCTCTTTGTTTATATAATAGTATATTTGTTTATATATTGGTATATATGTTATATATTTATATAATATGTATATATTATATATCACTGTTCTTTGATGTTAACTATGAACTCCAAACACTTTGAAGCTATGGAGCAATTGGAAATCCTATAGATTGTAGTGGGGACCTAAAGCACAACAGCTTTGGAAGATTCTTTGCCAGTTTCTTATTAAAACTAAGCACATACCTAATATATGACTTATAAATTCCACTCCTAAGTATTAATCCTAGATAAATGAAAAGACATGTCCACACAGGGCATATTTATAACAACTTAATTCATAATACCTGAGAACTGGAAACCACACAGTTATCCATCAATAGGTGAGTTTAAAATGAAGTGATGACATTTCTGTAATACAATATTATTCACCAATTTTTTAGAACCTGTTGATGCAGAAAAAAAGCATAAATGAATCTCAAAGACAGTATATTGACTCAAAGAACCTTATGCAAATGATTATATACTATATAGTGCTATATTTATGAAGTTCCAGAAGAAAGAAAAGAAACAATCCACTGTAGAAAAAGATATCCAGAGTCGTAGAACTGTGGGTAGTTTATAGTAGGGTGATGAATGACTGGTAGAGAGAATGAGAGAACTTAGGATATAATGGAAATATTCTATATTCTGTATAATTTGTGTGCACACTGATGTACACATTTGTAACAACGCAGTAACTCATAATTACTCAGTAATTGAATATTTTGCATTCTATGTAAACTTTACCTCAAATCTACAACTGTAAACGAACATTGAAGTGTAGTTAATGATATTTGTGATGAAAAATGTAGGGGGAAATATGCTTATTCCTGAAATTTATTGAAATTATTCCTAAAATAAGATAGATTAATGAGTATATAGAAGGATGACTAGATTAATAGTTATGTGATAAAAAACAAACATGAATTGTTAATGTTAAAATTTATTTATTGTTCATTGTAGAATTATATATATATGGATATATACATATATATACTTTTTAATTAACATATAATGTATTATTTGCCTCAGGGGTACAGATCTGTGAATCAACAGGCTTACACATTTCACAGCACTCACCATAACACATACCCTCCCCAATGTCCATAACCCATCCACCCTATCCTTCTCCCTCCCCCAGCAACAACCCTCAGTTTGTTTCCTGATATTGAGTCTCTTATGTTTTATTGCCCTCCTGATATATTTTATATAGATTGATGTGCTAATTACTTTAAATGTGTCAACTTGATTAGGCCACAGTACCCAGAGATTTGGTCAAATATGTATAGATGTTGTCATGAAGGTATTTTTTAAAGAGGTTAATGTTCAGGGGCACCTGAGTGGCTTGGTGGGTTAAAGCCTCTGCCTTCGGCTCAGGTCAGATCCCAGGGTCCTGGGATCAAGCCCTGCATCAGGCTCTCTGCTCAGTAGGGAGCTTGCTTCCTCCTCTCTCTCTGCCTGCTTCTCTGCCTACTTGTGATCTCTGTCAAATAAATAAATAAAATCTTTTAAAAAAAGTTCTCTTTAAAGAGGTTAATGTTCAAATGACTAGACTTTAAGTAAAGCAGATTATCCTCCTTAATGTGGACAGGCCTTATCCAATCAGGTGGAGGTATTAAGAAAAAGATTGAATTCCCTTGAGGAAGAGGGAATTTTGCCAGCCGCTGGAACTTAATTGCAATATATTTGAACTGCAGTATAATTTATTTCCTAGGCTTCAAACTGACTAACTCTTCTGCAGATTTTAGACTTCCCTGCCACCCCATCCCCTCATGTGAGGTAATTTCCTAACAATCAACCAATCATTCTCTTTCTCTCTCTCTCTCTCATTACTGTAGTTTCTGGATAACCCTCTGAGAATATGGTACACTGCTCACAACCCTAAGTTTTCTAATTTAAATGGTTGGATCTTGGCATTTTTTATGGTTGATTTTATTTTTTACTAAAATATTTTGCAAAAAAAAATATGCAGTGGAAATTTCTCCATAGTCATTGATCATCAGTGTATTTATTAAGTTTGGTTTATAGTAATAAATTCGAGTATTATTAGTTTGTAAATTGTGAAAAGTTAAAATAGATAAAATAACAAAATAAAATGGATTAGAAAGCAATTCATACTTCTTTTTTGCTATAAAGGAGAATTTTCCCTGAACTACGCAAAAAAGCTGCAGAAAAAATTCAAAGACCAAGAAAAACATGCTCTGTGAGGAAGTTTCCATCAGATAGTAGATTAATGCTATGGGAAGTTTGCTCAACATGTACAGAAATTTAAGACAGAATTATCAAGTATTTGAATCTTGGAGAATGGATAGGATACGAAGAGGAGTTGAAAAGTCTTAAGAGTATTTCTTAATATTTTGTAAGCAAAAATATTCATAAAGCCAATATGTTGTTCAGTGATTAGGTATTAAAAATAATTTTAGTTTTAAGATTAAGTTTAGATCTTTGCTTTATGTTGGCATGTACTTGCTTTATCTTCATCCTGCATTTTACTTTTAATTTTTTTGTATTATTTATGTGAGCTATTTATATGTGACATTCCATTTATGCCTTGTTTGATAACTTCTCATTGGATACTTATTTTTGAACCAATTGAAATCTTTTTAAAATTTTTTAATGTATAATGTATTATTTGCTTCAGGGGTACAGGTCTGTGAATCATCAGTCTTATATGACACACAGCATTCACCATAGCACATACTCTCCCCAAGGTCCAATTTGGAACTGAGGAAACAAACCTCAGTTTGTTTCCCGAGATTAAGAATTTCTTATGGTTTGTCTCCCTCCTGATCCCATCTACTTTCACTTTTCCTCTCTCTCCCCCCACAATCCCCTGTCCTGCCTCTCATATTCCTAATATCAGAGACATCATATAATAATTGTCTTTCTCTGATTGACATATTTCACTTAGCATAATACATTCTAGTTCCATCTACTTCCATTGCAAATGGTAAGATTTCATTTCTTTTGGTGGCTGCATAGTATTCCTGTGTGTGTGTGTGTGTGTGTGTGTGTGTGTGTGACATCTTCTTTATCCATCCATCTGTTGACGGACATCTAGGTTCTTTCCATAGTTCGGCTATTGTGGACATGGCTGCTATAAACATTTGTGTGTACAGGCCCCTTCGGATCACTACAATTGTATCTTTCAGGTAAATAGCCAGTAGTGTGATTGCTGGGTCATAGGGTAGCTCTACTTTCAACTTTTCAAGGAACCTCTGTACTGTTTTCCAGAGTGGCTGCACCAGCTTGCATTCCTGCCAACAGTGTAGGAGAGTTCCCCTTTCTCTGCATCCTCACCAACATCTATCAATTCCTGACTTGTTAATTTTAAGCATTCTGACTGGTGTGAGGTGGTATCTCATTGTGGTTTTGATTTGTATTTCCCTGATGCTGAGTGATGTTGAGCACTTTTTCATGTGTCTGTTGGTCATTTGGATGTGTTTGCAGAAATGTCTTTTCCATGCTAATCGACATCAAAGGAAAGCTGGGGTGGAAATCCTTATATCTGACAAATTAGACTTTAAGCCAAAGACTATAATAAGAGATGAGGAAGGACACTATGCCACCTCCTGATGGTGCACAGGAGAAGAATAAGGCACAAACAAGTCAGCTGCAAGAGAATGGGAGCAGGGGACAGCAGTAGAAAAGACTGTCACACCAAACAACTCCTCAGTCTCATATTTATTAGAAAGTGAGTAATAACCAACAAAAAAGCTGGAGTAGATTACACACTGACCATGAGTTGTAGATACATAAGAAGAAAGGCAAAATGTGTCTGGTCACGTAGTACATGATCTATAGTGGGCAAGCCCAAAGTAAAGGATTGTCTGACTAACTGCAGATGCTTCAGAGAAGGGGAGATAATGGAAAAATGAAGCAGGCGGTGTTTGAGCCAGAGTGAGCTGGACATCCCCAGCTGCTCGGCTTCAAGATGTATATTGTCCTCTCCCCCAGAGGCCTGTTGTCAGTACTTGTTTTTCTTAAGGCTATATCTAAGCATGCTTAGTAACTAGTGTAATTTCTCATAAATTATATTTTAAGCAGTATGTTGTTCTGAGGGATGGTTACAACACTATATCATACTTAAAGTGTCTGTCCAAAAAGAAGATCTAACAATTTTAAATACCTATGCCCTTAACATGGGAACAGCCAATTATATAAACCAATTAAAAACAAAATCAAAGAAACACATTTACAATAATACAATATTAGTAGGGGACTTTAACACCCCCCTCACTGAAAGAGACAGATCATCCAAGCAAAAGATTAACGAGGAAATAAAGGTTTTAAATGACACACTGGACCAGATGGACATCACAGATATATTCAGAACATTCCACCAAAGCATCAGCATACACATTCTTCTTTAGTGCACATGGAACATTCTCCAGAATAGATCACATCCTGGGATACAAATCAGGTCTCAGCCAGTACCAAAAGATTGTGATAACTTCCTACATATTTTCAGACCAGAATGCTTTGAAACTAGAATTCTACCTGAAGGGGAAAGTTAGAAAGAACTCAAATACATGGAGGCGCAAGAGCATCCTACTAAAGAACGAATGGGTCAACCAGGAAATTAAAGAAGACTTTAAAAAACAAAATCATGGAAACAAATGCAAATGAAAACACAACTGTTTGAAATCTTTGGAACACAGCAAAGGTGGTAGTAAAAAGAAAGTATATAGCAATGCATGTCTTTCTCAAGAAACAATTTTAATTATTTTTTATAGAAAAGTTTAATTTTTGTTTAAAAATATTTGTGCAAAATACTGAGCTATAAAATAATGTATTTAGAACCTACTCATGCAAGTAGGATGAAAACACTAAATTATATTTACCAATAATGATCCATGATTTCCTTTCAACATTGAGATGTTATTTTTTTTTCTAATCTTATTCTTTTCTCTTTCAGCTATATGTACTTTATAATGACACATTCCTTGTGTCCTCCAAAAATTTTTGTTTGTTTCCTTGGTCATTTGATTTTTTGCTTTGAGAGAAAATCCAAAGAACTTGCTATCAGTTTATAAAGACTTGCAAAGTCTCATAATGCAGCAATTGAAAGCAAAAATCTCAAGTTACTTGGATACATTAACTATAGGAATAAAATTGACAGTTATTACAAGTTTGAAAATTATAATGCATAGAAACATATATTAAGATCTATATGCCACTATTAGATGGAATGAGTGGCAAAAATGCAAGGTCAGTTTAACATTTAGATTGCTTCATAGTAATAGGATAAGTAATAAAATAAAGTAAAAAATGCTTCACAGTAATATGATAACTAAAAAAATTAGATAATATCTCAGTAGACGTGGAAAAATCATTTGCTAAAATCTAAAACATTTGCAGTTTAAAAAAAAAACAATAACTAATAATATAAACTTAATTTTCTCAACCTGAAAAGGGCATCTACAAAACTATAATTAGCAGTACACTTTGAATATTTCTCCTACCCCTAAGATTGGATAAGTGGCATGCAGGACATTTTATCTCAGCATTTCTACCTAACGCTGTAATGGAGATTCTAGAGGATAGTAAGTTAAGAAAAAGCAGGCAGGTTGAAATAGAAGAAATAAAAATTGTCATTTTGCGCAAACAATATGATCTTTTATGTAGATATTTTAAAATAATTTACAAATAGGGGCTCCTGGGTGGCTCAGTAGGTTAAAGCCTCTGCCTTCAGCTCAGGTCATGATCCCAGGGTCCTGGGATAAGCCCCGCATCAGGCTCTCTGCTCAGCAGGGATCCTGCCTCCTCCTCTCTCTCTGCCTGCCACTCTGCCTACCTGTGATCTCTGTCTGTCAAATAAATCAATAAAATCTTAAAAAAAATAATAATTTACAAATAAATGACTATAAGTTATAAGGAAGTTTTAGCTAGGTTGCAAGGTATGATTCCTGTAAAAGGTTAATTGGATTTTTACTTATAAGCAAAAAAGTAACCAAACCTGAAATTAAGAAAGCAATCTTATTCACAATAATATCAAAAATAATAAAATATTTAAGAACAATTTCAACAAAATAAAAACAAGTATAAGACAGGTATACCAAAAACTACAACACTGCTGAGAGAAATGAAATATCTCTAAATGAATGGAGTGGTATATAATGCTCCATGATTGGAAGAATAAATATTGTTATTAATGGGAATTTTTCCAAACTGATCTACAAATTCAATGAAATTCTTACCAAAACACTTATTTTGTAAATTAACAAGCTGATCATAACATTTATTTAGAAAAGCAAAGGATAGATATAATAATTTTTTTAAAAATAAGTACAAAATTGAAGGACTACCTGAATTCAAAACTTACTATAAACCGAATTAATTCTTACTAATAAAGTATAATATTTTCATAAGGATAAACACATAAATCAATGGAAAAGTATAGAAAGTCCAGGAAAACACAAGCATATTATGGTCAATTAGTTGATTTGGGGTAAAAAGTGCCAAAGAATTTAGTGATAAAGGGTTAGTTTTCAACAAACTATGCTAGAACAACTGGCTATCCAAAACATACATACATTTCATATAAATGACATGAATTTAGATTCCTACCTCACATCTTGCTAATAATAATAATAGTAATGATAAAATAAACAAAAATAATCTCAAAATGAATAAGAGACCTATATATAAAATCTCAAATTATAAAACTAATAGGGAAAGTGCAGGAAAATTTTGTGTGGTCTTTAATTAGGCAAAGATTTCTTATACATTACACAAGATGTATAATTCATAAAAGACAATATTAAAGAACTCAACTTTATCAAAATTAAAAACTGGCTTCTCATTTGGAGTCTCACCTAGGGAAGATGTCACACGGATTGTTGGCAGAATTTATTTCCTTGTGGTTGTAGGCCTAAGACCTTCAATTTTTTTACTGGAAAAAAAAAAAAAAGGAGCCCTCATTCATAGAGGCCACATATAGTTCCTAGCCATCACCTGTAGTTTGTAATTGCTGCCTTCTTTCCTTGTCATGAGGGCTTCCCCAGCATTTGCACTTAATCAAACCAGCAATGGAGCAAGTCTGTTAGCAGTAGTCATAATATAACACAATCATGCAAGTGTCATTCTATTAGATTTGTCTTATTCTATTGTTTAGAAACAAGTAATGGGAATAAAAATCATTGGGGGCCACCCTAGAATCTATGGAGACCAATTAACTAAGTCAAATAACTGGTTATTTGAATTATTAATATGTATGACTGAATGAGATAAATAAATGTAAGTATTGCACTGATATCATACACTCAGCTAATGTTCTTAACCTGTTATGCATATCATGAATTACCTTTCGAGCTTTTAAAGTCAGAAATGTTTGAGTCTAACCCCTGAGGTTCATTATACATTATTTATGAATGATGGACTTGGGCCCAATGTGTGGATTTTAGAAAAAGTGTCACAGTTCATTGAGATGTATGCACTTCCAGTTGCCAGCCATCACTAGACTAATTCCACAAATTAAATTGTTTTTATACTGGCGATTTCAAGGGAATAATTTTAAATTTTGAATCACCCTGGTATGTTTTTCCTTTATGACTTACATCGTTTCTGTAATTCATTACGTTTTGTTTCTATTTGTGTTCTTTTGGGTGATGGGTGATGCTTGTCTCCTTCCCCTTCTCCAATCAACAGAGAAGACATCCTAGGAAACTTTAATGTTATCTAATGATTAGCTGCACAAACCATTTATTTTAGACTATAGTTACTGTATTCATAGGTTGACTCAGAAGCCATGCATTTCTAATTTGTTTGCATACTTGCAATGTTAGCAAAGAAATATACTTGGATATTTGTTAGATGTGCTGGAATTAGTGTTTGGCCCACAACTTTCTTCTCTGGACAAAACCTACAACTAGGTAAGTATGACTCTAAGGGCAGAGTTCTTAACCCTAAGGCACATTTTATTGAAGTATTACAAAAAAAGAAGGAAGGAAGGAAGGTAGGAAGGAAGGAAGGAAGGAAGGAAGGAAGGAAGGAAGGATGGACAGACAAGGCAAAAGTGAGCATACAGTATAAATGCTTTCTTGGTCAAGATACCAATGGCATTTTTCAAAATCCTGGAACAAACAATCCTAAAATTTGTATGGAACCAGAAAAGACCCTGAATCACCAAGGAAATGTTGGATAAGAAAAACAAATCTGGGGGCATCATGTTGCCTGATTTCAAGGTATATTTCAAATCTGTGATCACCCAAGATGGCATGGTACTGGCACAAAAACAGACACATAAACCAGTGGAACAGAGTAGAGAGCCCAGATATGGACCCTCAACTCTATGGCCAAATAATCTTCAACAAAGCAGGAAAAAAATATCCAGTGGACAAAATGACAGTCTCTTCAATAAATGGTGCTAGGAAAATTGGACAGCTATTGCAGAAGAATGAAACTGGACCATTATCTTACACTATACACAAAGATAAACTCTAAATGGATGAAAGACTTCAATGTGAGATGGGAATCCATCAAAATCCACAAGGAGAACATAAGCAGTAACCTCAACAACATCGGCCATATCAACTTCTTTCAAAACTCATCTCCAAAGGCAAGGGAAACAAAAGCAAAAAATGAACTTTTGGGACCTCAACAAGAAAAAAGCTTCTGCACAGCAAAGGAAATAGTCAACAAAACAAAGTGGCAACCCATGGAATGGGAGAAGATAATTTCAAATGACACTACAGACAAAGGGCTGGTATCTAAGATCTATAAAGAAATTCTCAAACTCAACCCCCCAAAAACAGATAATCAAGTCAAAAAATGGTCAGAAGACATGAACAGACACTTCTCCAAAGAAGACATACAGATGGCTAACAGACACATGAAAAAGTGTCCACCATCATTAGCCAGGGAAATTCAAATCAAAACCACATTGAGATACCACCTTATACCGGTTAGAATGGGAAAAATCAACAAGGCAAGAAACAACAAATGTTCGAGAAGTTGTGAAGAAAGGGGAACCCTCTTATGCCGTTGGTGGGAATGCAAATTGGTGCAGCTACTTTGGAAAGCGGAGGGGAGGTTTCTCAAAAATTAAAAATAGAGATACTCTATGACCCAGCAATTGAACTACTGTGTATTTACCCTAAAAATACAGATGTAGTGAAAAGAAGGGCCACATGAACCCCAATGTTCATAGCAGCAGTGTCCATAATAGCCAAAATGTGGAAAGAGCCAAGATGCTCTTCAACAGACAAATGGATAAAGAAGATATGGCCCATATGTACAATGGAATATTACTCAGCCATTGGAAAGGATGAATACCCAACTTTTGCATCAACTTGGATGGGACTGGAGGAGATTAGGCTAAGTGAAATAAGTGGAAGAGAGAAAGTCAATTATTATATGGTTTCACTTATTTGTGGAACATAAGGAATATCATGGAGGACATTAGGAGAAGGTGAAAATGAAGGGGGAGAAATTGGAGTGGGGGACGAACCATGAGAGACTATGGACTCAGGAAACAAACAGAGCGTTTTAGAAGGGAAAAGGGTGGGGGATAGGTGAGCCTGGTGATAGGTATTAAGGAAGGCACCGATTGCTTGGAGCTCTCTGTGTTGTATACAAACAATGAATCATGAAATACTACATCAAAAACTAATGATGTACTGTATAATAACTAACAAAACACAATAAAATAAATAAAGAGCTTTTTTGTAAAAAAAAAGAAAAAAAAAAGGATACACAACATCATTAGCAAACCAGAATCCTCATTCATATTCATTTACTACCCCATCCCTCCTCACCAAAGGTAACCACTACATGGCATTTAACATAGAATAGCTCAACAAGTTGTCTAGTTTATGTATATGAAATATATAATCAATATTACATCTTGCTTATTTCATCAATTTAATGTCCTATGAGACTCATCCATGTTATTCAGGTATATTAATTTGTTATTTTACATTGCTATAAAGTATTCTGTATATATATACACCATTTATGAATACGTCTACCTTTGATGTGGATTTGGGTTTATAACAGTATTATAAATAATGCTCTTATATTATTGTGTAAGTCTCTTAAGCAGTATACATCAATTTCTCACATTGGCATATGCCAATGGTTGGAGTTGTTGAATCAAAAGTTGGCATAAATTTGGTTCTTCTAGATATTTTAAAAGAGTTCACTAAAAATCTCTAATAATCACTTTACATTCCCACCAGCAGTGTATGAGGGCTTCTCACTATAGTTTTAATTAGCATTTGTCCGAAGATGAAAAAAAGTAAAGCATTTCTTTGTATGATTATTGCCCATCTGGATTTTTTTTTTTTCCAGATGAAGCGTCTCCCTACTCTGTCTGTCACTGACTGGAACAAGCAGTTCAAGGACTCTCAGCTGATCCATTTGTCCCATTTTGAGTAGAAGTTTTTTGGGGGATAAGTCTTCTCTCTATTCTCTACTCTTAGGTATTGACTCCATCTGTCACTCTTCAGTGTAATTTCTCTGATGCTGACAAAAAGTTTTTTTGTGTGTGTGGGGGTAGGAACCTGGGTGGCTCAGTGGCCTAGGTGGCTACCATGGGCTCAGGTCATGATCCCAGGGTTCTGGGATTGAGCCCCACATCAGGCTCCTTGCTCAGCAGGGAACCTGCTTCTCCCTCTCCCTCTGCCTGCTTCTCCCCATGCTAGTGCTAGCTCTCCCCTGCCCCTGTGTCAAATAAGTAAATAAAATCTTTAAAAAAAAAAGTGGGCTTTTTTTTTTTTAATAGTTTGCCAGGTTTTTTCTAATTCTTCTCAGTGGGAATCTATTAGTCTGATTTACCTAGACCTCCTTTAATAGAAACAGAGCACACAATTCACTTTTTAACGTCAAGTGTTTTTGTTATTTCTAGAATTAATTGTCTAAAATTTTCAATTGCCAATTTGCATGTGTTGAAAAATTTATTTTTAATTTCCCAATTTTATAATTTTGGATCCACTGTCACCCCTGTTTTATTCATAAAATGGAATAAAATAATATTTTTTCATCATCTTAAAATTTTTAATTAATGTTAATCCCTTATAGAAAGATGGAATTGAATTTTATTAAGATGCAGTTTTTCTTTAGTAATAACAATTTTGGTGTTTGTTGAACAATTCCAAAACCTATAAAACTAATAATCTTAGAAGTTAAATAAGAACAAAATCTAAATGAAATATTGATCATTGCTTGGGTAGAATCTTACCTGGTGAATTAGCTATGACAACATACCATATTCTGTGCTAAGCAGAAAGTATCAGTCTAAACAAGTATTGATATTAATTTTTATACCAGAGTAGCAAACAACTGGTCTTATTATATTACAATCATAGAATGTTGTCTGACAAAGACTGGGTTGATTATCAAGAGTGATCATTCACATTATTCACAAAGAGACCTCTGAATAATTTCCAGCTAGCTTGACCATTAAAAAGGCCAAATGTCATTTTTTTAATGGATGTATAGTTAACCAAAAACCATTTTTAATGCAAGTAAGCAAGAAAAGAGCAGTTTTACAGACTATTGGATTAATTAATTTCAATAAGATTTCATTTTATAAGAGATATTTAAAACTCACATAAGTGAATAAAATAATAGCCTGATAGATATAATTATAGGCAACAGAGTAGTAATTAACTGCTACTTTTGTTACAGCAGTTCTCATTTGATTATGGGTGGTTTAAGAGTTACTTGATTTAGTTATTTGTTTTTTGTCCTTGTTTATAATTTATGTCATAAGATTATTCTCTATATATCCAATACCGTTTTATTTTATTTTTTAAAGATTTTATTTATTTATTTGACAGACAGAGATTACAAGTAGGCAAGAGAGGCAGGCAGGGAGAGAGAGGAGGAAGCAGGCTCTCCACGGAGCAGAGAGCCCGATGTGGGGCTCGATTCCAGAACCCTGGGATCATGACCTGAGCCGAAAGCAGAGGCTTTAACCCACTGAGCCACCCAGGCGCCCCTCCAATACCATTTTAAAAATTAACTTTCTAGATAGGAGATAATATTTCCATGAATTGAAAGTTGAGTCTAAACTCTTATTTTAGCTATGGTTGCATGGTTTAAAAGGTTATAAGAGCTAGTCCACAGAACATATTATTTAAAGTAATATTTTCAGCTATTTTCTCTTTAGCACAGACTGTTTTATAAATTTTATCATTTACTTTATTAGTACATGCTTTGTTATAGTACTTCATAAAAGTCTATAATTTACAAATCATTAACAGATTTAATCTATTATGAAAATAATTTGTGCTATAATGAACATACATATTTTTAGTATAATTGATGTAATTTTTATCTTTGGCAGCAATTAATAAAATATTTATTTGTTTTAAAAAACACTTAAATATACGGGCATTTTTCAAGTCTCTAGTTTCTTTAGCTTTGAACTGTCCAATTTATGTGGCCTTCTGTTAGCATTTGAAAATATGCTCTCAACACTCAGTTCACCACTGAGTTCCAATTTGTTATACACAGAGGGAGCTTTAGGAGTCCATTTAGATGATAAATAGAAATATGTTCTTTGTCTTTCACTGAATATCACTTTAAGAACATAATAGGGGAAATGTAGCTTTCATAATATCCCCAGATTCTCAAGAATTCTGTGTTTAGCTAAATCTATTGAAAATTAGAAGACTGTAGATAGCTGAATTCCCCAACTTTACTCAAATGTATAGAATCAACTTTGTACATTCCATGTATTCAGTATCCATTGCTATCTTTTAAAAGTGTGCAATTATTGAATGCTTGTGATTTTAGATCAACTGCAATTAACCTCTTTCTATGTCCCTATTTTTATTTTTTTATTTCTACAATATTCTATTGAAATAAAGTCAATAGCTAGAGACAGTCCATTAACATATCTGAAATAATTAAGAAACAGATTTACATATGCCATATCCCTGAAGAATTAACTATATTTTGAAATAACTTTTATTTGTAAACCTCCTCTTCCCTCCATAATTAATGAAGTTAGTTAAGCCCCTCTTCTCCAGTTCGGGCCTGTGTGCAATCACATTGGATTTAAAAGACACTTTTTCTGTAATCAAGCACTTTATAGTATCACACTTAAGGCATCTTTGTAAATAAAATGCCTATGAACAACAATGTTGGGAATTATATCTGGTCAATATGCAATCTTTGCAGCACTATGAGAAAGGTTCTTCCTCAGCAGTGAACTGCTGAGGTGAATAATTCAAGTAAGAATTGACATTGCTGGAGGCCAAATTGCTGAAATATTTCTCGATTAGAATTATAAGAACATGAGAGATTTTTGTAGAGAGAATAAAGGTCATTTGGTCCATCAAGGCATATCCTTTTTAGTACTCCATTTCCCCAAGGATGGCATCTAATTGTCTCTTGAATGACATTCCTGCTTTTTGCCTCAACAACTTTGCCTGCAGGCTCTTCTAAGCATTTATTATTCTCCACATGAAAAGGTACTTTCTGAAATATGTGGTGAATTTATTTTTTAATTTCCATTTATGTCTTTCTGTCCTATAAGCTGTGTTGAAATGGAAATAATAATTTGGGTTGACATTATCTGTGGCAGTTAAGACTTTATATGCTTCAAATCAGATAACTCCAACCCTGTCCTTAATATTATATGCCCAGATTTATGATCCTAACAACTAGCTCTGCATAACAAACAGTGGTAGGGGTCCCAGTGAGAACATTTAATACTTTGAAAATTCACAATCCCTCAAGTATATATCTTTTCTTTATAAAAGAGAGATGGACACTTACTGAAAATAACTGAAAAATAATCAATTGGTGTGTGTTCCCTGTCACTTGCATATATGCATTAATATATGTGCATACATATGTTTGTATATCCATGTATGTGTGTGTATACACACATACACATGCATATATGTAAGTGTAATGTATATTTGTGCATGTATTGGTGTGGATGTGTGTATATCTTGATTTTTCCCTAGAAAACTAATGAGAAAAACAAGTACAAGTTTAGTGCTATCTAAATAATGCTTTATTCTGTATTTTTTTTACTCAAGATCAAATAATAATTTTATCACTTTTGACTAAATATTTACAAAATATTAAACATAATCAGAACATCCTCAAATTTAGAAATATGCATGTAAAGTACATATTTTCAAAGTTAGCTGAATGCAAAAAAATTATAGTAATTATTTCATTGACACAAAGAAGTCTGAAAATTCATATTTTCTAAACAGCAACTGACACCCTTTTAGTTTTTTTTTAAGTGTTAGAAAGGGAAATAATTACTTAAACAATATATATCTCCCTTTTAAACCAAATTTTAGAAGATGAACCATTCTGTTGCAATGATACTATTTGGTATGTTATTTAAGCCTAACATTTTAATGAAATCTCAAATACAAAGATGGCTAGATCTGCAGTGAGCCAGGTTACCCAGTTAGTTAAACCAGTCATTACACTGGCCACAGTGATAGGTTCCAGTTGATATAGTTAGATCAAAGTTTAAGAGTTTGTTCTGACTTGTGAAAAGTAATGATTTGTTTTCCCTTACATATGAAGGAGGAAACATGTAGCTGCAACTGTGACAGCAAATTGCCAATCATAAAATAATCTAAGACACATGAAAATGTGATAAAGTCCTCTCAAAGTGGGAACTAAAGCTCTGAAGACCAATCTAAATTTCCATTTTTCAGTTACATGGCCAGTGAAACTTGTTTAAACCAATTTAGTTTGGGTGTCATTAACTACAAATGAAAGCACTCAAGCTGGTAATCTAAATTTCATTTTTAAATTCAACTATATCACTTTCATTTATTTGTGTGCTTCATATCTGTGTAAGTCTATATACTCATAGTTATGTTTCCACATAAACTATTTTTAAAGATCATGATAAAATCATGAATAATTAAGGTACTCCAATGGCAACAGTCTATAAAGGTAGACATACACACACACACACACACACACATGCACACACACACAGAGGTAGATGGACTAGGGAGCCAATGGACATGGTCTACTGGCTGGTCCTGACAGCATACTGACCTCAACAGTAACTAGTAGAAACATATCTAATGTTGGCTATTTTTTTAAGTTTATTTATTTGAGAGGGAGAGAATAAGAGAGAGAGAGAGAGAGAGAGAGCACGAGCATGAGGAGGGAAGGTTAGAGGGAGAAGCAAACTCCCGATGTGGGATCCCCCTGAGCAGGGATCCCGATGTGGGACTCGATCCTGAGACTCCAGGATCATGACCTGGGTTGAAGGCAGTCATTTAACCAACTGAGAGACTCAGGCACCTTATTTTTTTTTTCCAATTCTACAGTATGGTCCATACCAGCACAGTTACGTAAAATTAATTTATCTGTGGGATTGAGCATTATTTTAGTTACAATATCTTGAAATAGAATGTTAGTTTAGACTTCTCACTTATGTGTTACTTCTAAAAAAAGGGCATAGGTGGAGAAAAATATTCTTTCTTCTTCTCCTTCTTCTTCTTCTTCTTCTTATTATTATTACTATTATTATCAGTTATTATCACGGTCCTTGGCATTAGTTTTTATTGTCACAAGAGCAGGAGAAACTTTCCTATGATCATTGGAGATACTTTAATCACAAAGGAAGATGAAAGTTATGATGAGAGAAGTCTTTATCTTTTATCACAAGAGCAGCAGGACTCTCCCTCTATCCTGAGTAAAGTGAATCTCTTTTCCCATCTCTCTTTTTGAAACACTGGGTATTTACCCCAAAGATACAGATGTGGTGAAAAGAAGGGCCATCTGTACCCCAAATGTTTATAGCAGCAATGGCCACGGTCGCCAAACTGTGGAAAGAACCAAGATGCCCTTCAACGGACGAATGGATAAGGAAGATGTGGCCCATATACACTATGGAGTATTATGCCTCCATCAGAAAGAATGAATACCCAACTTTTGTAGCCACATGGATGGGACTGGAAGAGATTATGCTGAGTGAAATAAGTCAAGCACAGAGAGTCAATTATCATATGGTTTCACTTATTTGTGGAGCATAAGAAATAACATGGAGGACATGGGGAGATGGAGAGGAGAAGGGAG
>PISX010028106.1:0-22009 GCA_004024625.1 Mellivora capensis
ACTTCTGATGTCTTTATTTTGTTTTCATGCCACAATCCCCCATACTTCCACCCCATTCTGATAAATTCCTCCTTGGTTACTATGATGGTATAGGGGAAAACACTTTCAATGCTGTCATCTCAGTTTGCTCTCTGAACAAAGAGAATAACACAGAGCAGTAGAAAATCCCTTCAAGGACACCATGGTAGTTCTACTGTATCAAGAACAACTCAAAGCTCACTGTTGTGAAAACATATCATTGTATTTTGCAAGGTTATGTTGAAGCAGAGATTTAATTTCTAGCCTCAACAAAACCTTCTGTACGTACAAGCTAGAAGATCCAGCAAATGACCCTTCAGTTAATGAAATAGGAGAAATTCTAATCTATATTTTGCAGATCTATAATTGTATACATTAATATACTGAAAAATAGACATTATTAAAAATGTGCATGAGCTTCTATATAGTATAAAAAAAGGATGCAGAGCAAAAAGACTAGAAACGTGGGAAGTTATTGATACTGGTTGCTACTGGATGGTGGGCCAACAGGAGGTTTGTTTTACTCTCATCTATTATATAATTAGCATGCATTACTTTCAAAATGGAAAATTAAACAAAAGAGGAAACACACTAGTGTGGTAGTGTATACAACACTTACAATAAACAAAAGTGATGGAAAAAGCACACTGGACAAGAGTCATGTAGCAAAACCAGGAACTTTGTAATATAAACTGAAAGAAAAAGAGTCTAAATAATTTGGTTCACCTAAGCACCAAGTTCACCAGCATAGTGTTCTTAAAGCTACACATGAAAATTATACAAACAGTTCAATGGACATCTATGTATAGCATATGCTTTGTTATTTATGGTTAGTTTTACCATTCTATATCATGAGTATCTTTTTTTAAAAAAAATATTTTTTTTATGAACATATAATGTATTTTTATCCCCAGGGGTACATGTCTGTGAATCTCCAGGTTTACACACTTCACAGCACTAACCATAGCACATACCCTCCCCAATGTCCATTACCCCACCCCCCTCTCCTGACCCCCCTCCCCCCAGCAACCCTCAGTTTGTTTTGTGAGATTAAGAGTCACTTATGGTTTGTCTCCCTCCCAATCCCATCTTGTTTCTTTTCTTCTTTTTCTACCCCCCAAACCCCCCATGTTGCATCTCCACTTCCTCATATCAGGAAGATCACATGATAGTTGTCTTTCTCTGATTGACTTATTTCACTAAGCATGATAACCCTCTAGTTCCATCCACGTCATTGCAAATGGCAAGATTTCATTTCTTTTGATGGCTGCATAGTATTCCATTGTGTATATATACCACATCTTCTTTATCCATTCATCTGTTTATGGACATCTAAGTTCTTTCCATAGTTTGGCTATTGTAGACATTGCTGCTATAAATATTCGGGTGCATGTGCCCCTTAGGATCACTACGTTTGTATCCTTAGGGTAAATACTCAGTAGTGCAATTGCTGGGTCATAGGGTAGTTCTATTTTCAACTTTTTGAGGAACCTCCATGCTGTTTTCCAGAGCGGTTGCACCAGCTTGCATTCCCACCAAAAGTGTAGGAGGGTTCCCCTATCTCCGCATCCTCGCCAGCGTCTGTCATTTCCTGACTTGTTAATTTTAGCCATTCTGACTGGTGTGAGGTGATATCTCATTGTGGTTTTGATTTGTATTTCCCTGATGCTGAGTGACGTGGAGCATTTTTTCATGTGTCTGTTGGCCATCTGTATAAACTGAAAGATTTCCGCTAAGGTCAGGAACACGGCAGGGATGTCTGTTATCACCACTGCTATTCAACATAGTACTAGAAGTCCTAGCCTCAGCAATCAGACAACAAAAAGAAATTAAAGGCATCCAAATCGGCAAAGAAGAACTCAAACTCTCACTCTTTGCAGATGATATGATACTATATGTGGAAAACTCAAAAGACTCCACTCCAAACCTGCTAGAACTTGTACAGGAATTTAGTAAAGTGTCAGGATATAAAATCAATGCACAGAAATCAGTTGCATTTCTCTACACCAACAACAAGACAGAAGAAAGAGAAATTACGGAGTCAATCCCATTTACAATTGCACCCAAAACTATAAGATACCTAGGAATAAACCTAAACAAAGAGGCTAAAAATCTGTACTCAGAAAACTATAAAGTACTCATGAAAGAAATTGAGGAAGACACAAAGAAATGGAAAAATGTTCCATGCTTCTGGATTGGAAGAACAAATATTGTGAAAATGTCTATGCTACTTAAAGCAATCTACACATTTAATGCAATCCCTATCAAAATCCCACCCATTTTTTTCCAAAGAAATGGAACAAATAATCCTAAAATTTATATGGAACCAGAAAAGACCTTGAATAGCCAGAGGAATATTGAAAAAGAAAGCCAAAGTTGGTGGCATCACAATTCCGGACTTCAAGCTCTATTACAAAGCTGTCATCATCAAGATAGTATGGTACTGGCACAAAAACAGACACATAGATCAATGGAACAGAATAGAGAGCCCAGAAATAGACCCTCAACTCTATGGTCAACTAATCTTTGATAAAGCAGGAAAGAATGTCCAATGGAAAAAAGACAGCCCCTTCAATAAATGGTGTTGGGAAAATTGGACAGCCA
The DNA here is from genome assembly GCA_004024625.1 of Mellivora capensis. Lineage (NCBI taxonomy): Eukaryota > Metazoa > Chordata > Mammalia > Carnivora > Mustelidae > Mellivora > Mellivora capensis. Next base: position 2,623 of record PISX010028106.1, read on the forward strand.
CTTGCAGAAAAATGAAATTGGACCATTTCCTTACACCACACACGAAAATAGACTCAAAATGGATGAAGGACCTCCATGAGAGAAAAGAATCCATCAAAATCCTTGAGGAGAACACAGGCAGCAACCTTTTTGACCTCAACCGCAGCAACATCTTCCTAGGAACATCGCCAAAGGCAAGGGAAGCAAGGGCAAAAATGAACTATTGGGATTTCATCAAGATCAAAAGCTTTTGCACAGCAAAGGAAACCATTAACAAAACCAAAAGACAACTGACAGATTGGGAGAAGATATTTGCAAATGACATATCAGATAAAGGGCTAGTGTCCAAAATCTATAAAGAACTTATCAAACTCAACACCCAAAGAACAAATAATCCAATCAAGAAATGGGCAGAGGACATGAACAGATTTATTAGTATCTTTTTAAAAAAAATTATCACACTTACTGTTTAAAAGCCTTATTGAAGTATAATTTATAATATTTACCCATTTTAAATGTATGGATTTTTAAGAAATTTATAGAGTGAGCAGCCAGCACTAAGCTATATTTTTTCCTTTTTTTATTTCATTTCCATTTTTCACTTCATCTCATTTCATTTTTTAAAAATGAAAATTCCAGTATAGTTAACACACAATGTTATATTAGTTTCAAGTGTACAATATAGTGGTTCAACACTTCCATATATTACTCAGTGCTCATCAAGATAAGGCTACTCTTAATCCCCTTCATCTATTTCGCCCTTCCCCCTACCCACCTCCCCTCTAATAATCACCAATTTGTTCTCTGTAGTTAAGAGTCTTTTTTTTTGTTTTGTCTCTTTTTGTTCCTGTTCATTTGTTTCTTAAATTCTGCATATGAGTGAAACCACATGGTATTTATCTTCCTCTCACTGTCTTATTTTGCTTAGCATTTTTAAAAAAAGATTTTATCTATCAGAGAGAGATCACAAGTAGGCAGAGAGGCAGGCAGAGAGAGAGGGGGAAGCAGGCTCCCCGCTGAGCAGAGAGCTCAATGTGGGGCTCAATCCCAGGACCCTGGGATCACGACCTGAGCTGAAGGCAGAGGCTTAACCCACTGAGACCCCCAGGTACCCCTTGCTTAGCATTTATACTCTAACTCCATCCATGTCATTGTAAATGGCAAGATTTCATTCTTTTTTTTAAGGCTGAATAATGTTCTGGGGTGTGTGTGTGTGTGTGTGTGCGCGTGCATACACCTTTTTGGTATCCATTCATCTATCAACAGACCACGTGGGCTGTTTGCATAATTTGGTAACTGTAAGTAATACTGCAATAAATATAGGGCTGCATATATCCTTTTGAATTAGTGTTTTTGTATTCTTTGGGTAAATACCAGTAGTGTGATTACTGAATCATAGGATAGTTCTGTTCAATTTGTGAGGAACCTCCATACTGTCTTCTACAGTGGCTATACCAGTTTGCACTCCCACCAACAGTGCATGAGTGTTCCTTTTTCCCCATATCCTCAACAAACTTTGGTTTCTTGTGTTGTTGATTTTAGCCATTCTCACTAGTGTGAGGTAATATCTCATGGTTTTGACTTTCATTTCCCTGATAATGAGCCATGAGGAGTGTCTTTTTTGAGTCTGTTGTCCATCTAATTTCTTTGGAGAAATATATGTTCATATCTTCTGCCCATTTTAAAATTGGATTATTTGGGGTTTTTCTGGTGTTGAGTTGTATATGTTCTTTATATATTTTGGACACTAAATCCTTATTGGATATGTCATTTGCAAATATCTTCTCTCATTCCATAGGTTGTCTTTTAGTTTTGTTGATTGTTTCTTTGGCTGTGTAAAAGCATTTAACTTTGGTGTAGTCACAATTGTTTGTTTATTTTTTTCTGCTTTTATTTCCCTTGCTTCAGGAGACTTATATAGAAAAATGTTTCTATGGCTGATGTCAGAGAAATTACTGCCTATACTCTCTTCTAGGATTTTTAGGGTTTCAGTTCACAGTTTTAGGTCCTTAATCCATTTTGAGTTTATTTTTGGGTATGCTGAAAGCTGGGGGTCTGGTTTCATCCTTTTGGATGTAGCTCTACAGTTTTCCCAACACCATTTGTTGAAGAAACTGTCTTTTTCTCATTGCACATTCTTTGTCCCTTGTGGAAGATTAATTGATCATGTAATCATGGGTTTATTTCTGGGCTCTATATTCTGTTCCATTGATTTATTTGTCTCTTTTTGTACCAGTACTATGACTGTTTTGATCACTCTAGCTTTGTAGTATTGCTTGAAATCTGGGATTGTGATACTTCCAGTTTTATTTATCTTTTTCAAGACTGTTTTGGCTATTTGAGGTCTTATGTGGCTCCAAGCAAATTTTGGGATTATTTGTTCTAGCTCTGTGAAAAATGCTGATGATATTTTGATAGGGATTGCATTAAATCTGTAGATTGCTTTGGGTAGTATATACCTTTTAATGATGTTTGTTCTCCCAATCCATGAACATGGACTCCTCGTATTTGTGTCATCTTTGATTTATTTCATCACTGTTTTATAGTTTTCATAATACAGATTTTATACATCCTCAGTTAAATTTATTCCTAGGTATTTTATCATTTTCAGTGCAAGTGTAAATAGGATGGTTTTCTTAATTTCTCTTTCTGACACTTTATTGTTAGTGTAGAGGAATGCAATGGATTTCTGTACATTGATCTGTATTCTGTGACTGAACTGAATTCATAGATATGTTCTAGTAGATTTTTGGTGGACTTCTTAGGGATTTCTGTACAGTATCCTGTCTTCTGCAAGTAGTGAAAGTTTTATTCCTTAGTTACCACTGGGCGTGCCTTTTGTTTCTTTATGTTACCTGATTGCCGTGGCTGGGATTTCCAGTACTGTGCTGAATAAAAGTGGTGAGAGTGAACATCCTTCTGTTGTGCCTGACCTTGGGGAAGAAGCTCTTAGTTTTTCCTCATTGAGGATGGATGTTATCTGTGGGCTTTTCATACAAAGCCTTTATTGTGATGAGGTATGTTTCCTCTAAATCTACTTTGTTGAGGACTTTTTTTTTTTTTTAAAGGTTTTATTTATTTATTTGACAGAGATTACAAGTAGGCAAGAGAAGCAGGCAGGGAGAGAGAGGAGGAAGCAGGCTCTCCACGGAGCAGAGAGCCCGATGCAGGGCTCAATCCCAGGACCCTGGGATCATGACCTGAGCCGAAAGCAGAGGCCTTAACCCACTGAGCCACCCAGGCGCCCTGACTTTTTTTTTTTTTTTTAAATAATGAACGGATATTGTCAAATGCTTTGTCAAATGCTTTGTCAAATGCTTTTTCTGCATCCTTGAAATGATCATATGGTTTTTATCTTTTCTCTTACTGATGTGAAGTGTCATATTGATTTGCAAATGTTGGACCATGTTTGCATCTTAGGAATAAATCCCACTTGATCATAGTGAACGATGTTTAAAAAGTATTGTTTTACTCCATTTGCTAATATTGTGTTGAAAATTTTTGGATCTATGTTTGTCAGAAATATTGCCCTGTAGTTCAGTTGGTATTTTTGTTTGTTTGTTTTTTTGGTGTCTTTATTTGGTTTTGGTATCAGGGTAATGCTGATTTTCTACCTCTTCTGTTTTGTTTTGTTTTTTGAAAAGTTGAGAATAATATGTATTAACTCTTGTTTAAATGTTTAGTAGAATTCACCTGTGAAGCCATCTGGTCCTGGACTTTTGCTTTAAGTGTTTTTTTTTTAAATTATTAATTCAATTTCATTGCTATTAATTGATCTCAAATTTTCTATTTCTTCCTGCTCCAGTTTTGGTTGCTTATATATTTCCAGGAATTTATTCATTTCTTCTAGGTGTCTTCTTTGTCTGTTGTTACCGTCTTTATTGTAAAGTCTATTTTGTCTGGTATAATATTGCTACCCTGGCTTTCTTTTCACATTCTTTTGCATGATAAATATTTCCCCATCCTCTCACTCTCAATCTGCATGTATCTTTAGGTCTAAAATAAGTCTCATATATATATATATATATATACATACATATATATATATATATGTATCCTTTTTTATTTCATTATATGGCTCAATGTCTTTTGATTAGAGCATTTGGTCCATTGACATTCAAAGTAATTATTGATAAGTATGCGTATGTTCCCAGTTTGTTACTTGTGTCTTGGTTGTTTTTGTAGTTCTTCACTGATCCTTTCTTCTCTTGCTCTCCTGTCTCACAATTTGCTGGCTTTCTTTAAGGATATACCTGCATTTTTTTCTTTTTCTTTTTTACATATCTATTACTAGTTTTTGATTTGTGGTTACTATTAGATTTGTAAATAACAACTTCTGCATATAGCAGTCTGTATTAAGTTGATGGTTGCTGAAGTTTGAACCCATCCCTTACTCCTCTCTCCACTGCACCTTAGGTATATGGTGTCCTTTTATTTTGTAATGCTCTTGACTGATTTTTATAGATATACTTATTATTTCTGCTTTTGTTCTTCTTACTTTTCTTACTCTTGCTTATGGTCTTTCTGTAGGGCTGGTCTAGTGGTTATGAATTCCTTTCACTTTTGTTTGTCTGGGAAACAATTACTGTCTCCTTCTATCCTGAGTGATAGCCTTGCTGAATAGAGTATCCTTGCCTATAGATTTTTCCTTTCAGCATTTTGAATATATAATGTCATTCTCTTAAAGACTGAAAAGTTTCTGCCAAAAAATCTGCTCAGACCCTTATGGAGTTTCTCTTCTATACAATTGTTTACTTTTGCTGCTTTTAAAATTCTCTTTTTATTACTGCTTTTGCTATTTTAATTATTATGAGTCTTTGTCTGGACCTCCTTGGGTTGATTTTTGTTGGGGGAATCTCTGTCTTCCTGTATCTGTATATGTTTCCTTCTCCAGATTAGGGAAGTTTTCAGCTATTCTTTCTCCAAATAATTTTTCTAGCCCCTTTTCCCTCTCTTCTCCTTCTATGCATTCTATAATGTGAAGGATATTATGCTTGATGGAGTCACTGAGTTCCCTAAGTCTATTCTCATTTTTCAGTTTGTTTTTTTTCCCCCCCCTCACCTGGTCAACTTGATTACTTTCCATTATTCTGTCCTCCAGATCACTAATTAATTCCTCTGCTTCCTCCAGCCTGCTGTGTATTCTACTTAGTGTTTTTTTAATTTCACTTATTGTATTCTTCGTCTCTGATTGGTTCTTTTTTTTTTTTTAATCTCTGTGTTAAGTATCTTACTGTTGTCCTCCCCCCTTCCCAAGTCCAATGAGTACCTTTATCATCATTATTTAAAATTCTCTATCAGGCATATTTCTTATATCTATTTTGCTTAGGTCTCTTGCTGTGATTTTATTCTTTCATTTGGCATATTTTCTTTGGTTTCCTCTTTCTGTCTAACTTTGTCTGTTTGTATGTTTGGAAAGTCAGATACATTTCTTGCTCTTGAAAGTCATTGCCTTATGAGGTAGAGTTCCTTTAGTGCCCTATAGTGCAATGCCATCTGTTGGCCAGAACCTGGAGCCTCAGGGTGTCCCCTTGCTGTCCCCTGCTGCTGTGTCTTGGGCACTTTTTCCTTTAGCTTAGTCATCTGTAATGGCTCTCTTTGCCTATTTGGGCAATGTTTTGTCCCTGTGGCATTAGTGGACCAGCCTGCATCTGCCTTGGGCTTAAATTGAGTCCAGTGAGGCATTTTCCAGAGATGCCGTGGCACCAAGCTGCAGTGCACTTTCCCTGTGTTGTCCCTTGTGAAGTTTTCATGGTGGGTGGGGCCTGCAGTCAGACCAACTGTCTGGTTCCAACCCATTTTCTGGGGTCTCAGTCTAACTTGGTGTGGCATTTATCTTACCCTTGCCCAGGGTGGAGTCACTCTGGACTGGTCCAGGCCCCTGTTGGGGTTGCTTGCATACTGCCAGGCTCATGGCCTTGATTTAAATGGACTCTAACCAAGAATATATTGGAGGGGATGCTGCTAATTAGGGTGGGCTGTGAAGTTTTAGCAAGGCATGCTCTTGTTTAATGAGATCCATGTCTGCTGCCACCTTGAGCAGGGCTAGCCAGTCTGGGTCCACTGGGTGCATAATTTTAACAAGGTGTGCATAGGTCTTCTATAGGGTCCATTGCTACCACTGACAGGACTAAGTACCTGCAAAAAGCATGCAAGGAATTGACAAGGATCACACCAGTCTTCTGGGAGAGGGGACCCATAGTACCAGAACTGAGGCAAGCATGAGTGGAAAGGGCAGATCCACTGAAGCCCAGTGGGATGGGACTCATTATAAGCATGTTGGGTAGTGGGTGTCATGCTGGTTCCCACAGGTGGCCACATGTGACTATATGTTTATGCTGGAGGGCAGGGAAGGGAAATGGAGCCTGCCAGCTCTTTTGTGTCTGGAGAAGTCCCTCAGCCAACCCTGCCCCTCTGGGTCACACTCTAAGATTAAAAAGTAACTCTTCTCCCCCACCATATACCTCAGATATTTTTCAAATTGCTGCTTCTACACTGTATCTCTATAGGCTGTTTGTCATGCTGTCTCTTTCAAGGCAGGTACTTTGTTTCTTATTGCACCTGGGATCTACCAGAACAGTCTGCTGATTTTTAAAATTCCAGTCTTTAAGTCCAGCTGGTTGTATGAACTCATGAAACTTGGGCCATCTAGTTTTGGGGATTCATTTCCCCTATGCTGGCTTCCCAGTGTTATAGTCTGTTTCTTTTCCTTCCATGTGCTTGTAGCTCCCTCCTCCCCACTGATGGCTCAAGGTTCTGTTAAGCTCCCTACTGCATCTCTGCTCTTCCTACCCTCTTCAGTGTGGCCTCTTCTCTACCTTTAACGTGAAGTTCTGCTAATCTTTGGGTCATTTTCTGGGTTACTTACTGTGATGTGTTATCTAGTTGTATCCTTGGGAAGAGGTATACTTAGGGTCCTCCCACTCCACCATCTTCCTAGTGTCTCCCCTTTGGGAATCACCTTTGCCTGAGACAGCAGGGAAAGAATAATAAGTTTCTTTGTTACTTCTCAGAGAAGGTTGAGGTCAGATAGATCCAAATTTCCCCAAGTTGATGACTAATAGCAGTTAAAAAGAAGTAAAAGGAAGGAAAAACAAAAGCTCATCTATTAAGCATTTTCCTTTGTCCCTGATGGTCCAGAAGCCCTCTCTTTTGGTTTTCTTTGTTATACAGTTGGTAAGTAAGTGATTTTGGCAACTTACCAAGCCTGTCTGTGCTTTTGTTCTCTTATCTGAAAATAGAAGTAAAACTGTCTTCTATCATAGGATTGTCATGAAGATAACATGATTTAACTTATAGGATTTCTTTTTTTTTTTTTTTTAAGATTGTATTTATTTCACAGAGAGTGAGAGTGATTGAATGCAAGCAGGGGGGAGGAACAGAGGGAGAGGGAGAAGCAGATTCCTCACTGAGCAGGGAGCCCAGTGTGGGGCTCCATCCCAGGGCCCTGGATGACCTCAGTTGAAGGCAGATGCCTAACCAACTGAGACACTAACTTAAATGATTTGTGAAAACACTGTCTGACGTAAAGGCAAATGCTCCGTAAATGGTATAAGCCCTCTTAATGTTGCCCTACAGCAGTCAGAGCAGCATCATCACCATCATCCTCTTCACCACCACCACCACCACATTAACAACAGTAGCTTTAAGAATAGCCTAGTGGGGGGACTCCTGGGTGGCTCAGTTGGTTAAGCGGCTGCCTTCGGCTCAGGTCATGATCCCAGCGTCCTGGGATCGAGTCCCACATCAAGGAGCCTGTTTCTCCCTCTGCCTGCCACTCTGCCTGCCTGTGCTCGCTCTCTCTCTCTCTCTCTCTCTCTAACAAATAAATAAATTTTAAAAAATAAAAAAAAAAGAATAGCGTAGTGGGGATCCTGAAGATGGTGGCAAATCAGCTTGTACTGGAATTTCTCATTTACACTTTTGCTGTTCCTCCTTCAGGAGCCAGAGTTATTTCAAGAATTGACAGAGGCTCAGTGGATCTCAGGCACAGTGCATCTATCCTGATTCAGGCCTTTATTTAAAAAAAAAAAGTTGTTTTATTTTCAAATTCAGAAAAATTTAGAGAAAAAAATTAAAATCACGTAAGGTATTCTAGTTTGCAGAGGCCACTGTGGTGTGTATGTTCTAAGTTTGCCATATGCGGGTAACTGAGAAGGAATAAAATGACTCATCTGGTTTGTTTTCCATAATCTCTCATGAACTTTGCTAGTTTAGACCTTTAAGTGGAAAAAAAAAAGAAAATCTTGATTCTGTCATTTAATAGCAGAGACCTTTTATCTCTATAAGCATTCTCTCTGTACATACATTTGTACCGATGACAGTCCCTCAGGTTTAACTGTGATACTGTTTTAGTGATTTTTTTTTCAGTTTTCTTTTTTAACTGGCATAGTGTCAGATGTTGAGTTTGTTGTCTGCTTCCCATTTCCTCGCCCTTTCCACCTACTTACTTATCCATGTTCCTCCCCATATCTGATGGGAGCCTAGCAGAAAAAAGATGTCAAACTGAAATTAGGATAGTTTTTTTTGTTTAATAAATAGAGTTTACAAAGGCATTGGTGGGGCTTGGGAGCCCTAGGGAATAGTGGATCACTTGGTGCTAGTAATAGAGGGGGCTGCTGTAGAGAAAGGGAGGGGCTCCTCAAATCCTAATGGGACCAGGGTGAGAGGGATGGAGCTGTGAGGAGAGGAGCTGTGACCTAGCATGGTGAGAGAGGCAGCCAGCCAGAAGTGTCCCCATGGAGAGGAACTGGGGCACCAAATATTTCCACTTCTCTCTCTTCCTTCCCACCAGTCCCCTTCCAGGACTTCCCATTGACTGATCCCAAGGGCAGCGAAGGTGTGGGACCTCTTGGTGCAGTCACCACAGGTCAGCCTTAACTGGGTGGAGTATGTTTGTAGGGAATATAGATGATATCCACATGCTACATACCCTTTCTTTTTTCTCTTCCACGTATGAGACAGGGAGGCAATACCAGCAGCCCACCAGTGTCCATTAACCATCTTTGCTCTGCTCTGTTATGAGCTCCTTCCTTTCAATCAACTAGGTCCCATCACTGGATACTTTTGTTCATGTTTCTTCCATTTAACAGCAACAACACAATAAAGAAACCTTTCTTCCTATGTGTCTTTTTAGCTTTCTTGAAGAAATGACAGTTAAGGCTTGGAGGGTTGAGCTGTGTTAGCCAGGTAAAGAGTGCATTTAAGGAAGGGAGAACAATAGCAATTAGGAATAAGTAAAGGTCAGTGTGGTTGAAGCCTAATGAGCAAGGCACAAGAGACCAAATGACTAGCCTGGACCCAGATCATGCAGGACCCTCTAGGTTTCAGAAGGGATTTTAGCTTTTGAAAACAAGGGAAACCTGATGCAGTCACTACTGCTGTATAACAAATTACCCCAAAATTATGTTCAGATGTTGTGTGGGGCTACTGTTAGCTGAAGTCTTAACTCGGTTGTATCATTAAGATGTTTCATTCATGGTTGAATGTTTCATTCAACTGATGCTGGGAGGTCATCTGAGGCTCTGGACTGAAGTGCATATGTATGACTTTTCTGGAATGGTGGTCTCAGAGTAGTTGAATTTTTCAGTTGGCATCCTCCAAAGTAAGTATCTCAAGGAAACTATATGAAAGCTTTGTGACCCTTTTTGGACCTAGCTTCGGAATTTACACAGTGTCACTTCCACTGCATTCCATTAATTATGAGTGAGTCATCAGGCTATCCTAGACTAAAGGGTGAGTGGAGTTACATTCTACCTCTTGATGTGGAGTGTCATAATCACATGTGATCTTGTGAGCATGTGTGATGGGAGTTATTGTGGCCATTTCTGAAAATACAGTCTATCAACCCATTGAAAAATTTGAACACAAGAGTAATACAGGCCAATAGATGTCCCCAGAGAACACTATGATTGCTTCTCAAACTAAACTTTAGAGAGTAAACAAGGCTGTACATAGCAGTCTATGAAGGTAGTACATGCAAGAGATGACAATGGCTTGGTGTAGAGTGCTGAGAGTAGAGATGGTAAGCAATGAGCAAATCTGAGTTAAGTTGTAGAGTCAAGATTGCCAAATCTTGATGAAGGCATGTGATAGAAAAATGATGCCAAGGGTGATTCCCAGATGTTTGGATTTGAAGCTGCTGGGAAAATGCCAGTGCCATTTACTGAGGTTAGGGAGTCAAAAGGAGGAGCAACTATAAAGGGGAAAATCAAGGCCTCACTCTATGTGGAGTGTAAGTTGCATTTGGGGCAACCGAGTAGACTTATCAAGAGGCTAACTACATACTCCTATCTGGAGCTGAGAAGTGAATTCCAGACTAGGATAGAAATATGGCAGTTATCGTGGTATTGGTGATACATAGTAAAGCTATGAGAAGGGAGGAGATATAATTAGAGAAAGCCCTCAGGGAGATGAGAGATGGACTGTTGGGGGAGAGCACAGAGGCCCTGGATACAGCTACTGAGCAGAGGAGAAGCTTCCAGAAGAAGCAGAAATGGCCAGAAGTTGAGTTTATTTTCAGTGGAAGGATATGCACTTTTTCCAAACCCACACCAAGAAATACAAAATCTCAATGTAAAACAATTGGAAATGTTAAATATGGTTCTCCCAATTATCTCCTAACAAGGATTTTTCCCTTTTGATCAAGCATCTTTCATACTTCACAGCTTAGCAGGCAGTTTATGATTTTATGTTATTTCTGTGAGTGTGGTATTTGCTTAAAATAATTTGCCATTAGAAATGAATGCTGGTGGTGGATATTATGGAGGGCACATATGGCATGGAGCACTGGGTGTGGTGCATAAACAATGAATTCTGTTACGCTGAAAAGAAATTAATAAAAAAAAGTTGGCGGGAAAAATCAGAAAAAAAAAAAAAAGAAATGAATGCTGATCTCTCTTCTCAGATAACTTGTTTTGCATCTTGTGTTCTCTTTGTTTAAAGCTACCTAGGTGTAAAAACTACCTGGGTGTAAAAATAAAGTAATAACCTAGAATTAACTTTTAAAAACGTCACATGGTTGGTTTTATTAGAGGTAGTTTGTATAGCATCCTGCTTGTCCGAGAAGTAACTATTTTTTTTTTAAGATTTTATTTATTTGTTTGACAGAGATCACAAGTAGACAGAGAGGCAGGCAGAGGGAGAGGGAGAAGCAGACTCCTCGCTGAGCGGAGAGCCCGATGCAGGGCTCAATCCCAGGACCCTGGGATCATGACCTGAGCCGAAGGCAAAGGCTTTAACCCACTGAGCCACCCAGGTGCCCCAAGAAGTAACTATTTTGAGGTAAATGTGATGAAAACCCAAAAGGAGGCTCCAAATTAGGTAGTTAGACATAGATAGGATTTCTCTCAGAGCAACAGCATCATGAGGTGTGTTGAGTGGCATCAAGAATATGGCTGGGTTGTATCATTTGATGCAATATAAAGGTAAAACATAGAATATCCCACTTCTCTCTGTGTGTGTGTGTGTGTGTATGTGTGTGTAAAATCACGAGAGTAGAGACTGACTAGGATGAAGTTGAGAGAGGTAAAATGAAATAATGAAACAGAAAAGTGGGAAAGAGTTGTGTAATTCATGACTAATGAATTACATAGAGGAATTATGTGGAGGAGATTTGGAAAACATCCTGATGAAAAGAATATTCCAGTTGTAATGCTGACCCACCTAAAGAAATGATCACTAGAGCATCATCTAATGAGTCTTCCACCTTCTCAAACTTGTAACACTGATCAACAGTGATTATAGAGTGATTGCAACAAGTGATTATAGAGGTCTCCACTGGAATTATTTGCCCCCTCTTTAGAAAGAGGGTCTTTGCTTAGATAGTGGTATTTTCATAACATGAGTTTTGATGCAATAACAGTGAAAATATGCTTAAGCAAGAGAGCAGCATGATCTGTTTCTTAAGATGAACAGGGGATGTTGGTAAGACTAGAGGCAAGGTGAACAGTTAGAACACCTGTAACAACCTAGATGTGACAGGATGGGCATGTGAACTGACTTGAGAAAGGAGATGGAAGGGACAGAATTGAGGGCAGTTTTTGAAGTGGGTTAAACAGATATTGATGACTGATTCAGTTGGGTCTGGTGACATAAGTTGTGATAAGGCTGACGTATGGCCATAGGCAAACACAAATCTCTAAGAAGGAACAGATTGTGGATATGATATGAGTGATACAACTGCAGAACACACCCATGTGTTACTGTGTCAACAGTAAGTAAGGGGTCAGGCAGGCATCACTCTGCTCTGAGGAAAGGCAACTCAGCCACTTCTAAAACCTACAATAACCCAGATCTGTAGAGGTACTTCTCACTTGCCATGAGCATGCAGAAGATGAGGAGTAGGAGTAAGGGAAAGGATTTATCCATCTCTCCAGCATCATTCCAGCAATGACCATTTCTCCCTGTACTTTTATTTTTATTTTATTTTATTTTTTTATTTTTTTCAGTGTTCCAAGATTCCTTGTTTATGCACTACACCCAGTGCTCCATGCAATAGTGCCCTCCTTAGTACCCACTACCAGGATCACCCCCCCAAAAAACCCTCAGTTTGTTTCTCAGAGTCCACAGTCTCTAATGCTTCGTCTCCCCTTCTGATTTCCCCCACTTCACTTTTCCTTTCCTTCTCCTAATGTCCTCCATGCATCTCTGTACTTTTAGTTATAGTCCTCTTCCAGGAACAGTCCCAACTAGTCAGCTGGTCACAACAAACATCTTAGTGTAAATGAGGCAATCTTACTGTGCATTGATTTGCACATGACTCATCCCAGTTCTCCTTCTAGTATGCTGGTTAGGTGCTGGGGAGGCTTGGAATTTAAGAGCTACAGTTTCCACATTCTCATGCAGTCAGGTTCCATATGTGACTCAGGTTTTATACATACGTGAGATTTGGAAGAAGAAAGTAAGTGACGTGTGGCGCTGTGGTAGGAGCATTTATTTCTTCTGAGGCAGCTCTGATGAAAAATCTGCGGAGAGAGGTGGATTGTGGCAGGACTGAAGCTGTCCCTGGAATGTTCTCTTGGTGGGTAGTGTATTTCTCCTGTCTGCAGTCGCTCTTGGCTGTGTAGCATCTACTCTTGACTCTCGTTCCTTCTGGAGCTGTCGTATGCCATTTAGTATTCTCTAATAAATGCCCTTCTGATCTAACCAGCAACAGTAGATTCTGTTGACTCTACCTAAGAATAATGATAATATTCAAACTGCGTGTCTGTATCTACCTGCCTTAATAGACATGCATATGTTTATGTTGACTAATTTCTTTTGGTACAAGTGACAGCTCTGATGGTGACTTCAGCCTGAAACTGACATTTTAAAATTATGAAAAATTATGAAAAACTTAGAATTACTTTAAAAAATTTATTTAGCAGGGATTAATCAAACAGGGTTTTTAAAACACGGTGCTAGACCTGGATGAATTTGATGTAGTCAATTCTGGCCTTCAAAGAATTAATTGCAAAACCTTGTGTCACTCTCCTGTTTACAATTCCCACAGGAAACTAACCTAGGAGGGACAGACATGCATTTATTACATGAATAAATAAAACTATATGCCAAAGATACTTAGTAAATAAAATGGGGAGAGGTTCTTCTGGGATAGTTGATGCCAGACTAAAACTTCTCTTGGCCACCAAACCCTGCTTTTAAATGTGACTCTAAATTTCCCTAATATAATTTTCTTATAGTAAATTTCTTGCTTCCAGGATAATTTGTTCAGGACAGAATTAACAGTAAGGTTTTCTTCTGCTTCCTGGTTGTGTAGTTCTCCTAAAAATCTACTGCTTTATTGTAGTCATGCAGACTCCCAGTTGGTCAAAACATGCATTTCCAGGCAACTTTTTCTTCTAGGTACTCATGCCCCAACTATTTCTTTTCAGGACAAACATTAGCTTATCTACTGCCCAATCTGTCCAATTATGCTACCCATCCCAGACAACTAGCTCCACAGGGGTTTTTCCCCACAGTTTCATACATGGTATTCCCCCCCCCCACCACCCCACACCTCGATTTGGCATTAGAAGCACCAGGTAGACAGTGGGAGGCATATTTTGCCATATAGTGCCATTTCACAACTGAGAAAAAAGTGAAATAATGAAACTGTGAGACTTCCCTGACTTTACTCAGAACTGAAGGAACAAGCAGGTTTTGTTGTCATTTCCCTATAATCAATGTGCTTGTTCAAGGTCACCTGAAATTTGTACTCTGAACACACTCCTAGGGCTTTGAAAGTAGGGATAAGTCCGGCATAAAATGAGAGTGGTGGCTTAAAGGGAATGATTGAGAGTCCTCTTCAGTCTGTGTTCTCAGACCACAAAGCTCAAGTGAAACTTAACATGCCATTTGATAGACATCAGGCAGGTAAGCCTAATTAGGGAGAGAAGCTACTTAAAGCCTAATGTGTTTTTTACAGTTATATTCTTTGCTTGAGGCTGAAATAACCATCCGTAAGAACAGAGAACATTGTAGCCACTTCTAAAAATGAACAGTTGCCCACCAGCTGCTCAAACTAACATCAATTTTCTCCCCATTACAATTCAGTTGAAATTATAATGCATCATTTTTTAGCTTTATTTTTCAGGTTTCTAGGACTATTGATCCTTTGAAAACCTCAAATTCAGTCTTAGATTTCTTGTGGACTTGGCTGGGGTTGACATCAATAACCTGAGCCAGCTTCACTGAAACACTTCAGATCTAGCATGTCAGAATATCAGCTTGTGGCACCTCAGAAAACTGACTTGTGCCACCTTAGGCCAAATCAGCTTAACAAACATTTATTGAACATCTCAGACCAAGGCTCTGAGATAAGAGCTCTGGAGGTATTAGTTGGAAAAATGTCCCTCCTGTTACAGTTTTTCAACTAATTGGGAAATAATCAAATAAAAACAAAACGGGTCAAACAAAACTCATCTGCACAGACTAAAATATGATGAGCTATGATGTCGGCACCTAGAAAAATGCTCAGCAACAACTGAAGCAAAGAAGAGGCAGTGACTGAATGCTCAGGTCTCAAGCAGCGCAGCATTTCAAAGGGCATTAACCTTAAATGCTCAGGTCATCATCAGTCGTTCATCTTGGAGGTATTAGAGTGAAAAGTAAGTGAACAATAAGCAACTGGAAAAGAGGTCTAAATGAAACCCAAAATAAGTAGAAAGGAAAGGAAACATAA
Organism: Mellivora capensis; assembly: GCA_004024625.1. Lineage (NCBI taxonomy): Eukaryota > Metazoa > Chordata > Mammalia > Carnivora > Mustelidae > Mellivora > Mellivora capensis. The sequence continues at coordinate 17,765 of PISX010028106.1, forward strand.
ACAAAAACAATACACAAAAAACCGCCACACTTTTGGCCAGTGAAACCAAAAGCTCATTTTATGAGATGGTTGATAAAATTCATAAGTCACAGGCAGGCTGATCAGAAAATGATAAAAATGAGAGAAGCGACATCATGAGAGATTCTACAGATATTAAAAGGGTCATAAGGAAGTATTGTGATCAGCTTAACACCAGTAAATCTGATGATTTAGTAAAATGGGAAAATTCCTTGAAAGACAAACAGTCATAACTCATGTAGTTAACTGAATGCCTATGTATCTTAAAGAAATTGGATTTCTAGTTAGAAACCTACCCACACATCCACAGCAACACACAGGCATGGCAACTCCAGGCAATATAGGTGTCTTCCTTGGTGAATTCTACCAAACATTTAAGAAAGAAATAATAGCAATTCTACATGAACTCTTCCAGAAAAGGGAAGGGAATACTACTCAGACAGTTCTAGCGGTCAGCATTTTCTTGATACCAAAGGCCAACAAAGAGTATAAGAAAAGGAAACTTTGGACTAATATTGCTAATGATCACAGAGATAGAAATATTAAACAGATTTTTAGAAAATTAAGTCAACAGTCTATAAAATAGGAGAATATATCATAATAACATGGGGTAGTCTTGTTTATAACAGTCTTGTTAAGATAATTAGTTTCCTTTAAACTGATCTATAAACTCGGTGCAATTCCAAATCAAACTTTAGTAAGCTTTTTCCTAGAAATTAACAAACTGATTCTAAAATTTATATGGATATGTAAAGGTTCTAGGAGAACCAAAAGAGCCTTGAAAAAGGAGAATAAAGTTAGGAGCTAACATCTAATTTCAATATTAATTATAAATGTACAGTCATGACATTGGCCCCAAAAATAGGCAAATAGGTCAGAACAGTATACAGTCCAGAAATAATCCTACACGTACATAAGCAACTGACTTTTGGCCAAAGTACGAAGACAATTCAGTGGAGAAAAGAAAGTGGTAATAAATTAGATGAAACAAGTGGATATCCATGTGCCAGGAAAAAAAAAAAGTACTTGCATTCATACCTTCTATAATTTATGAAATTTAACTCTAAATGGATTATGTCCTAAAGGTAAGTCCTAAAGAAAAAAAATTTTTTTAAAATAGCCTCCCTGCTTATGACCCTGAGGTCAAGTTGCATATTCTGCCAAATGAACACTCCCCAGACTAAACTCCTAAAAGAAAACACAGGAGAAAATTTTTGCGATATTGGGTTAGACAAAGATTTCTTTGATATGGCCCTATAAGAACAACCAATAAATCAAAAACAATGATAAATTAGACTTCATCAAAATAAGAAACTTCTCTTCAAAGATACTGGTAAAAGAAAGAAAACAACAGAGTAGAAAAAAATGTGAAAATCACATTTAGTAAAGGACTGGAATCCAAACTTTATAAATACCTCTCAAAACTTGATCAGAAAACAAATATCTTTTGTTTTTGAGAATGGACAGAAGGTATGAGCAGACTTACCTAACTCTATCATTTGATGGCTTATATATTCAAAGTCTATATCATTGGATGAAGGTGTTCAAGATTGTGTTGTGACTTACCTATTATTTTTAATTGATATTACCATACCTCTTTGCCCCATGACATTTTTGCCTTCCAATAAATTTTTTCAGATATCAAAATTCCCACTTTAAGTTTAAAAAAAAAAAAGTTTACCTGGTAGGGATCTATATTACCACCCCTTCATATTCAGGGGGGAAGAGCAACTTTCTCAATGACAGTGGTGGAAGACAGTAACCACGGTGGACCTGGAAGTAAGAGTCCCTTGAAATTTCTGACATTGGAAGAGCTCAAAAAGAGTGGGAAAGAGTGGAAATGGCACAGTTAGCTGGTATCCAGAAAATGACAAAGACAAAATATATACACAAAGGACAATGTCCACAAATGGGCTTTCAAGAACAATTTATGAACATTTAGACAGTCTTAAAATAGAATGTGGACCATAATAACCAGAAGAATTTCCTGTTTTAAGATTTGTAAGCAAAAATTTTATAAATGAAGTAGATGGTTTTAATGCAGCAGTGAACCCAGATGCGACCACCAACTGAAGGGTTTTAGCTCAAATTTTATTTAAGGAAAAAAAAAGCAGTATATGATCAGATGCTCCACCACAACAGCTCTAACAGACCTTGGTAGTTACATTTGTAGAAAGGACAGAGGCCCTCATAAGCACATGCAGTTCATCTGAATGAATTTTCTTTTCCCATAGTTACTTTGCTATTGAAAATTGAAAAGATGGGCTTTAAACAAACAGAGCTCTTGTTCTCCATTTGAGTACTAGTTTGTAATCTAACAAATATAGAATAAAACAACCCTTGAATTCAGTGCCCATCTTGATATCGGGACTTCTGCCTCTTACCGCCTTTCTGGAAAAGCGAAGAAAGAACTCTGCATACCCAGCAGATGTCTTGAATTGGCTGTTTCACTTCTCTGCAAATCACTACTTTTTCTGATTGTCTTTTCGGAACTACTAAGGGTTGAAATGTGGATGCAAACCAAAGTAATCAATTCATTTTTTCCTAAGGGTTTTTTTTTGTTTGTTTAATTCAGTATTTGAGTAAAATCACTTTTTAATAAAATATTTGTCAGAGAACAAACAAGCAGGGGGAGCGACAGGTCGAGGAAGAAGTAGGTTCCTGGCTAAGCAAGGAGCCCGACCCAGGACTCCTTCCCAGGACCCTGGGATCATGACCTGAGCCAAAGGCAGATGATTAACCAACTGAGCCACCCAGGCATCTCATAAAATCACTTTTGAAGCAGCAGCTATCAACTCTAAAAAGCAATAGGTAGTTTCATTAATCTTTTTCTTGAGAAAACCTTAGATGTGGGCTATAAAATCTTCTTTAAATAGAATTTAATGTAACACTACTTCATAATTATCCTCTTTCTTGTCAAATAATTTGATTTTAATACAATAAAAAGCATGTGTTAATTAAAAAAAAATACTCTACCTCCATTGATACAAAGGCCTATAAAAGAACAAATTGTATGACCAGTAGAAAGATTGAGCATCTGGCTGTGGGCAATAAATTCTGCCAACTAAAGTTTCATAGGGAGGTAGCTAGTGGCATCAGAACCTGGAAGGGTAAATATGTTTCTGCAGGTGAAATGGCGGCATTATAAGCAGAGAGAAAAGAATGTTCAGAGGCAGAAGAGAGATCTGCAAAACTTTCTACTATAGTCACGTTTAAATTACCTGGGTTGAATTAGGCTCAAGATAATGCATGGTGATGCTTCCCAAGTCTTAGGTCTGCATTTTGGATCCATGAATATATATAGAAGACTTTGGGGATGTATATCTTATAACCCTACTATTTAACTCTAGCTTCCTAGAAAGGGAAGACTGAGGCAAATCTTCTAAGCTAAAGTTTTATTAAGAAGTGCAATTTTAGGATTGCAACAGAGATGAAATGAGTTAGGGAAGGAGCAAAAGGAATTGCAAGGTGGTGCATTACTGTCCTGCAAGAAAGCCAGCTGATCATTTTATCATGTGCAGTGTCTAGAGAGTCTATAGAGAACCACCTTGTCTGGGATAAATTCTTGGGGTAGAGGAGTGGGAGTAAGAAAAATAAGGAATTTATCCATTACCTCCTTCATCTCCTGTTTATTTGAGGTCAAAGTTTAGTTTTTTGTTTCTGGTTCATTACTCATTTCCTTTTATAGACATAGAAAGATATATCCGTGCACACTCTCTGTATGGGACTTCACAGTCCTCCAGCTGGGTTAGGGGGAGTATATACCTGCACCCCAGTGATGTCGTGCCTGGCCACTCTTAGGCAGATGGGCTCACTGAGCGTTACTAGCTGACTATTGAGAAATGTGACAATGGGACAACTTGGCAAGATAATAAAGCCTGAATTACAGAATTCCAAGCTGTAAATAGGTTCTGAGCACCTAGAAATCCTACCCAGCTTAGTTGTGCTCCCATCTCTGAAGATCAGTGTGGTCAGGATTTGGGGAAGAAGTCTACCATCTGGGGCTCAGATGAGCTTGTCTGAGAGACGGGCTGAAGCAAATATACCTTTCAGGTGGAGAGGAAAATGCTGATGGTGGAAAGCGAACTAGGGAAGATAAAGGCTATCTTCAAGCTGAAGGATAACACTGCCAGGATGGGCCAGTGGGAATAAGCTGGACAGCTCAGGCAGCTGGAGTGAAAGGATATTTTCCCTCCTAGGTAAGTCTGTCTCTCCATTGCCATGTTA